>JAULKM010151285.1:0-17243 GCA_032355605.1 Rubia tinctorum | reverse complement strand
CTAGAGAACCCCCCCCCCTGGTGCCAGCCATCTTCATTCCCACACCATCTCTTCTCTTCCTTTCAAACTAGCCTAAACTCCCTCTCACTCATTTAGCCATAACATCCTCAATTTTCATCTGATTCACCCCCACTTGGTATTCAAATCTCCGTATTTCCAAGCATTGTCCAACCCATTAAAATTTATCCTCATACACTGCACGGTTTTGCCTAGAAAATTTGATTACTAGCTCGGCCTTTAATTGTGTTTTCTCCCAAAAACTCAATTTTTGGTCCATTCCAAGTGTTGGAGTTGCTTTGACTTGATCTAGAAGGGGTTCTACACATTCCTCGAGCAAAAATTTCACCACATTTTCCATTAAAGTTACTTGGGCGAGCTCTCTTGCTAATTTGAAAAAGTAGGAGTTGTGAATTTCTTGTGGTTTGGTTATTTGCATGCTTGAAAGTTTTGGTGGTAATGTGGTTGGTGGAATTATTTTTGGAAGGCATTGTTTTGTGTTGGGGGTGTTTGGCGAAAGCTTTGCTAGATTTTGTCTGTTGTTAGTTGCTATATTTTTGTTTCCATCATGTATCGTAGACAGAGAGGGAAACCTAGTGTACCCTTTATGGGGTTAACCAACCTCACTTTGGAACAAAAGGATAGGTGGGGCATCCTGGTAAGGCTCCTTATTCGAGAGACTAAGTTTGTAGATGAAAACACCTTTAGAGCTCTCAAATTCTACATACATGTCAGGGTCCTGCTGGGGAGGATTAGTATGAAGGAATTTACTACAGTAGTAGCCCCCACCTACACTAGGTATACCCTAGAGTTTTTGTCTGCTGTCACTAAAGAGAACAACAGAAAAATGAGGAGATCTGTAAGATTTAACTTGGGGATGTGCCCCGTGGCCTGACTTATGCTCAGTTTGCGGACATCTTCAAATGGAAGTTGTGGAGAGATGTGAAGGGATACAATGAGTCGGATGCAGGGTTTGAGTTGTATGCAATATGGGTTACCATCACCCAATAGTTGAGGGGAGAGAAAGCAAGAACAACGACATAGTGCACCCGACACTAAGGTATGTAGCCAGATGTTAAGTGTAGTAGTCATCTTTCACGAGGAGACCACCACTGCCACTGAGAAGGATTGTAGGAGGCTTTGGTCAATATGCACGGGGAGGGCTTGCCCCAATCTCTTGGATGACTTCATCACTTACTGTATCGATCTCTCTACGGTACTGTCCCGCACTTAGAAGATAGAAATTAGCGATATGGTCTCGCTTCTGGTTCACTGCTAAAGCCCTCCAGTGATTGAGGGGGATAAGGGTGAACCCACAATTTCCTTTTACACTCACTCTACCGGTCATGGATGAGAAGAAGATCATACTAGAGGATAATGGGGTTTTCTTTTGGTTGTACAAGAGCAAGAGGTTCATGAGATTGCCCTAGCGGGTGAGGACCACTTTGAGCAATAAGTTTAAGCTGCATAATCTGATCATCGAACCAAATGCAGATTCACCGGTGGTTCTGGGAGACATTACCTGGGAGATGAGGATGACATAGATGAGGAGGATGATCGGGAACAGATCCCAGTACATCCAGCATAGTTCATTCCCATTGAGCATCAGTCATCCAAGCAAAGCCAACATCCCCCCAGGTTATGCCACCACCGTTTTTGGAGCATCCCGTAGCGCCACCGCTTTCTTTCAATCACGTATTTGGAGGACCACTCCCTTATTAAGGGCCGTTTATAATTCACAAGGAGTCTTATCATTCTGCAGGGCATGGTGCTAGCAGTAGCAGTTCTCACAGGAACAACATCTCCTCCCACTATGATTACTTTGCATAGTCGAGCAGTAGTGAACCCCCTCCTAGCCCAAGACGTGTGCCCTACATGCACAATGTTGGCAAGAGAGTTAACGTTGACATCACCCCCAGATTATCCCTTTTGGAGAGCATGAGTCATCAGATTTTGAGTCAGTTTTTTCTTTCCCCATGTGAACTCATCAACCATATGAGGCGGACTGGGAATCCATTTTTGGGGTTAGGCATGATGTTCACAGACTTGGTGCATAGCTACATCACCACGAGTGAGATATGGCGGAGAGATTTAATAGGGTCGACGTTCAGCTGCACCACTTGAGGGAGAACATAGGGAACTTGCAGGATGGAATCAAGGATATCAATGAAAGGTTGAAAACATTAGGTATCAGAGAAGGCTAATGCCATCCAAATCCGAGCTAGCAGGGACATGAGTTTAGATGCCATAGGAGACATTAATCATCTCTCGATTTTTCCAACTTTTCTCTTGGTTATATGCATTGGGAACAATACATAAACTAAGTGTGGGGGAGGAGTTTGAACACCTCTATGGTAGCATCTCATGTGCTTATGACTTAGCTTATAATTATTGGGATGATTGTTTGGACAACTGTTGTTTTTCCCATTTTTGGTACTTTCCCCCCATTTGGATATTGAACTTTTAGTTAGTTATTTTTTAGGTGCGGGGGAACTTTTTGTAGTTTTTGTTGGGGACGTGTTGGGAACTTTGGTGGTGTAATTTTTTATTTTTCACTATCTTTTGTAGTATGAAGCCCAACTTTTGGGTACTTTATGCTAAACCAAAAAAAACATTTAAAATTGAAGAAAAAAATACATACCCAGCTAAGTCGGAAATCTGAAAGGGAAACTTAGACAAAAATAGGAAGACAGTCTGGATAGGTCGAAAGGCCTAGGTAAAATGAGAGGCTAAACCTGGCTAGGTTGAAAAACCTAGGTAAAAATGTGAGGCAATGTGGAAAAAGGTGAGATGGTGACCTCAACATGTGTGAACGCTAGGATGAAAACCCGAAAGGGCTCCTAGGAAAATTGAGAGAAATTGAGAGAAAATGGAAACTAAGTTAAGAATCCTTCGGCAATATCCCTGGTTGTAGCTAAGTTGAGAATCTTGAGTTATCCTTAGTTACAACCAAGTTGAGGATCTTTTGGATTATCTTTGGTGGTGTTTTTGGCCACAACTCTAGGATTTCTTTTGGTAGACTATTCGGGGGAGTAAGCTACTTCATCGCTTTTCATTTGTACTTACCTTTTTCTTCACAATACTTGGGGTGGTTAGGTTACTTTAGTATCTTCGGGGAGTGTGAGAGTTAGAGATTCTTACTTATTTTGGGGGAACTAGGGAAGGTTGGGAATAAGTTGAATGTATTTAGCTTATATCTTTTCTCATTTTTGTTTACTCGAGGACGAGTAAAGGTTTAAGTGTGGGGGATTGATGTGCACCTTTATGCATGTGTTAGCCGATGCAGTTGACACATTTATCATCATCTTTTGTTTGGTTAATTTCTAGTTTTAGTTAGGTTTTCACAACAAAGGGTTTAGACGGCCACTTTTGGTTTTATTGTCTAAATCCTGAGTTTGTAAACTTATTTGAAGCTAATGGAAATTTTTTATTCATGGGCACCTAGATATTCCTTTTTTATCTCATTAGGTTGCTCATGAGTAGTTTATCATTATCTTTTTGTAGAAGGTCATCCTGAGGGTGGTAGTAGATATTTGAAGGCCATTTGCAAGGATGGTAGAAGATATCAAAGAACATTTGTAATGATGGTAGTAGATTGAAGGTCACAGACTCCAAAGCATGGTAGTAGATGGAATTGAGCCCAAGAAAGGTGGATTCAAAGTGCAAAAAGACTAAGAAAGAAGCAGATGAATTGTTGTCCGAGAGTTTCACATATTTCTGGGAAAGATCTGAGAAAAATAAACCTTTGAGGGTGGCACAATTGGATTCTTCTTCTCGATCGCTATAAAATAGACTACAACAACTCTCAAATTGAAGCAGTGGTAAACTGTATCGGAGCAAACAAGCAAGCCGATAGAAACCAGCCACGACCAGTACGGACTGCATTAGGCAGGCATGAGGGGTTCACCTAGCACAACCTATTTCACCCAACACAGCACTTTCCAGGGATCCTCGGCACGGTCCATTTCACCCAACATGAGTCGTGCCAACCCACAACACAAGATGTGCCAATTCAGCCAGCCGTGTGCCCCATGTCTCCATTTCATAAGGTTCGTGTTGTTTCAAGTCACCAATGCCAAGACCATCCTACAAGGTGTGAAGAAAAACACGGCTCGTGCCAAGATTCTAACCAAAACTAGGTTCCAACCAACGGGATGCGCCATATGACATTGGATGTGGATCAGAAGAGTAAAAATAGAGTTCAGGCTGATGGCCCATACCTGTTTCCATTGACCGCGCTAACACGAGGGGGTTGGTCCATGCCAAGACTGATGGCCCACTCCAGCATGAGGCTGCTGGCCATGCAACTCCCAACAGCCCGCGCTGATAAGAGGAGGTATTGGCTGGCACAAACTGTAACATATGCCACCCCCTGTGCCATTTGCGGCTGCTAGGATTTTTGGCCATTTTTTGGGCCTTTTTTAAGGCCCGATTCCCTACTTCTATATATTAATAAAACTTTGAAGGTAGGAATAATTCATGAGCACAACAATAAATATAAGATGATTTTTCTTTGCTTTGATTGTTTTTTAGTTATGTGTTAGTTGTTTGTGTGTTTTGTGTTTTAGGATAATCTTTGTTGAAATTTGTGGTTGAAAATTGATTTGATTAAAAGAATTTAAGAAGCTGGGTTGAAAGAGTAGTAAAATGGGCCGAAAAGGCCCAGGAGTGTTCGAGGGACATAGCCGTGCCAATTTACATAACCAGTGTAATAAAAATTGGGCAAGAGGCCTTCAAGTTACACGGCCCATGCCAGATGAGCAGATTTATGGAGTTTTGGAAAAATCAAATTTTGGCAAATTAAGTAGTTGTGCACATCGGATCTACAGTTTTCTTTTTCCCTAAATTGGGTAGTTCTAGATGGCACTGCACCAAGCCATAACACCTCATCTGAACATCAATTGAATAAGCTTTAACTTCAAAAATTCCATTTTCTTTATAAACCATTACTACCTTCATATTTCTCTCTCTATTTGAAACAAACCATTTGGAGAACTTCATTAATCCTATGAACCAAATCCAGAGATATCGTTCCCCATCAATGTAGAGCACTTAACATACTTCCATAATTCCAACGCATTCATCCCCATTTCACACTAGGCAAAAAATTGAATTTTTGGCATTCTATTAAGGGAGGGTATTATTTTGTTCTTCTTGTGTGTTCGATCTTCATCTCCTAAGCTACAAATTTGGGCAATGCTTTTAAATTTGTGTCTACTTGCTTTCATTGGCATTATTGTGGAATATGGAGAGAACTTGAAATTTGGGAAAAAATTGGGTGTTTATGGATATATGTGGGTAATGTAAATTCTTGCATATTAGGCTAAGTGTGAGGGAAGAGTATGGACTCTTAGTTGTGATTATGTAATGTGCTAAATGATGGAAGTTTAGGGAATCATGATTCTTGCTAAGTGAGATCATCTCGGGGCTTAAAGTTTATATCTTGTCATTAACATCTTCTCTTATTTTTATAAAATGGATCCTAAGAAGATCCGAGTGAAGAAAGGAACCACTTCATGTGTTAAGAATGGGAAGAGTTCGTAAGGGAGGTAAGGGTCGAGCCAACCCATTGTGTCTACTACCTTATTTTTCGATGAGTTTATGAGCTTGAAGAGAATATCCGAGAGTGCGGCCTGGAAAAGAGGATGGTGCCGTAGACAAAATTTGCTTGCAAACAGAATTCGGCAAAATTGGGCCTACTCAAACCCCTTACTTACTTGTTAAGTTGGATAGGCCTAGAGGGATTCCTAGATATGCACTAGATGACATACATTTGATGGACCGTGGAGTTTCTAGCTACCTTTGAGCAAAAGAGTGACGATGAGGGAGGAGAATGATCTCATTCCACCTTAATTACAAGGATTACACACTGACCCATCGGTAAGTTGCAAGGGCATTCGGGTGAAAATATGGGAAGGATATTCTGAGGATGCATAAGTGAGGTCTCCCATTTGCATTGGGAAGCTTATGGAACGATCCCTCGGAATATCTTTCTTTGGAGAATGTGGACCGTACATGGACAAAGTAAATTATGGAAAAGTTGATTAAATCTTCCATGGTCGCCACTAATACTTTAAGTGACTGCTTAATATGGTTATATGGTGGCACAAGTGTTTGTAACTTCATAGTACTTCCACAACCCGAGCGCACTGGCATTACTCACCACACAACTTTGGAAGAGCTTTTCATATCCTCCGACCCAAGCTTAGAGAAGATCTTCTTCAACGCTTTGTCAACTCTGAATGTGCACAATGAAAAGAAAGGTGTAAATCCCTCTAGATCACAACTCACCGAATCTAACCTACCGACGAACTTTTATGATCAATTTTTGTGTTTCAGGAGAAATTTTTGAGTTTGACCCAACTAGTTCATGAGGTAAGTCATGTGGTAGGAGGAATGAGCCTACAAATGAACGAGTTTAGGTTGAGGCTTGATACTGTGGATGGGGATATGAGGTCTTGGGGAGCTAGTCTTGATTCCATTGAGAAATTACTGAGAGAAGTTACATTTGCGGATGAAATGACTGAAGTATAAAAAGAAACCATGGAGAAATTGTTGGAAAGGATGCGTGTATCCAATCTAGAGGGTTTCTGCGACCTCATTCCCAACGAGAGACAAGAGCTTAGGCAAGAGGAGAGAAGTAGAAGGTGTGAGATAAGGCGTATGAGGGCAGGCCGTTTGGGATCTCAAGAGTAAGTATCTAAGATCTCCCTAATCCACTTATGATTTTTGAAATTTTTATGCATTGAGGACAATGCAAGGATTAAGTGTGGGGGAGGAAGTAGTTAGGCACTTAAATTCTTTTAGCAAAGTTTATTTGTGTTTTCTTCATGTTGGTTGTTTTCCATGCAGTGCGAAGCTCACTTTTGGGGTATTTTGTGCTACACAAAAATTCAAAAAATGGAAATATAAAAATAATTATCCCGTTAAGTCAAAAACCTGAAAGGGCGACTTAGACAAAGTTTGGAGGCCTGGATTGGTTTAAAATCCGAAAGGGCAACCTATGCAAAAATGAGAGGCCAAGTGGTACGGAAAAATGTGATGGTGAGTTTAAAAGGAAAAAATGTGTGAAGTTGGGATGAAAACCTAAGAGGTACTCTAGCCAAAATGAGAGAAATTTTAAAAAAATTATGCGGATTGTCTATTAGGTAGCTGCTTCGGTAAAGTAAGTTAGCATCACATTTCATGTATACCTCACTCTTTTTATGGTTAGTTGGTTGTTTGGATTGCTTTAGGTTCAAGATGTGAGAGTGTGAGAGATTCTTATGTCTTGGGACCTAGGGTGGTCTCTGAATAAATGTTAGGTGTTTTGAGAAATCTTTTGCATGCTAGTTTACACTTAGATCTTTTCTTTTTCTTGTTTACTCGAGGATGAATAAAGGTTCAAATGAGGGGGATTTTATGAGACACCAAATGCATGTATTTCTTAAGGCATTTAACATTTTTTTGTTATGTTTTTGTGCGTAGATTTCTAGGTTTAGATAGATTTACATCATAAAGGGTTTAGATGATCATTATTGGTTTTCCTATCCAAATCCCTCATTGTGTAGCCTAATATAAGCCTAATGGATTTTTTTTCTTTACGAGAGTCTAAATATTGTTTTCTAGTCATGGGGAAGGCACTCAATATAGTCAAGAAGTTTGTCGACTCCTTTGGTCTATGGTATCTAGCCCTAGTTGCCCCGATGTTATCACTACATTCGTCGATCAGTACTGCAAGGCGACGGTGAGACCTGCTGAACTTATTGTTATGGGAGACATGATCACCCTCTTTGTTGTGGGTTTAGGACTCTGGGCGGATGATGCAGATCGGACAATCCCAGTTGCCAACTATACCATAACTAGAGGCTTCTTGGTGAAAACCAACTTGCTCAAGATGGACGGGGAGCTGTGTATGGTTGGTTGGTTACATAATCACTTCATTAAGCTATTCTAGGAGGATATGGCACACCTCGGGAAGAGGTTCACAATGGGTTTTTTGTTCATTGAGTCGGATTTTTCCTATCGCACTAGAATCTACAGACAGTTTTGAGCGCATTGCTTGAGCAGCAAGAGTATGATGAGAAGTAGCCTTAGAGACATGGTCAGGGTCATGATCCAATGGATTCAGAGCTAACTCAACCTTAGCCACCCATTCTTGAGAATCATTTTAGTGCTCAGTCATCGCCACAACAGACCCCATCGCGGTCTTATCAGGGAGAGTCCTCGAGACAGAGTTCATCTACCCCTGAGGACTAGTTTTGTCCCTCTTCTCCACAGCAGCCTCAACCACGGTCTCTGCAGCGACACCCATTGGAGCACCCCGTGTACAATCCTTTCCATGAGTATGTGCTGCCAAGGTTTATACCATTAAGGAGGACAACTTTGGCCCTGAGCAGCAGCCACCGCCACTGCCAAAGTAGGGATCCTAAGGATATAATTATTAGCCACCACCAGTATAGAAGCTCGAGTAGCTCAATGGTGTATTTGCCATTCTCTTCGGTATTTGACAAGATGTCAGCTACTTGACCAATGTTATGGATAAGTATCACTATCGCTTATCTTGGTTGGGATAAGATTAACAACATGGACACAACATGAGACAAGAGCATGAGGAGTTCATAGCCGAGATGTGGGCTATAACCATTGGAGCACGAGGAGTTCATAGCCAAGATGCAGGCTACGACCATTGGAGGTGGGGCAAAGACTAGGGAGGATCAAATCTGGAAGGAGCATCACAAGCAAAATTTGGGACCCAGGCATGCTAGGATGATTCTATGTGGCTAGGACTAAGGAAAAGTTCCGAGTTAAGGAGCAGTGGTGTTTCCGAGTCTTTCGTTGACACATTGAGCTTCGATTGCATGCATTGAGTACAATGCATTTACTGAGTGTGAAGAAGTGGCTCGGGAAACATTTCATTTTATTCTTTGATAATGACATTTCCTTAATTTCACCTTATTCTGTTTTGATTGTGACTTTGTTTGTTTGTTTTGGTGTGAGGGCATCATGGATGTTTTGTATGTTTGTTTTGGTGAGTTTTGAGATTGGTGGTGTTTTTTTTTCTTTTGATGTAATTTGAAGCTGACTTTTTTTAGCATTTTGTGCTTGAGAAAAGTCCAATAAGAAATTGAAAAATGAAAAAACATTAACCCGCTAAGTCAAAAACACGAAAAAGGATGAAAATCTAAGAGGCTCCTAGGCAAAATGAGAGAAAATTAAAATTTCGTATGCTTCTCTTGTTATGGCTTTTTGGTAGGCTAACTGATAGAGTAAGCTCTCTTCTTGTTCTATTTGGAGTATAATACCTCACTCTTATTATTGGCATAAATTATTGGTTTATGACATCTTAGTTCGGGATATGAGAGTTTTGATATTCTTATGTTTAGGGTTAGGGTAGTCCTAGAAATAAAGTGTTGGGTGCTCTATGGGGAAATATTAGGGATGGCAATGAGTCGGGGCGGGTATTGATTATGGTACCTCCATACCCATGCCCACCTAAAATTTTCATACCCATACCTGCCACATCACCTGTGGTGAGTACAATATTAAAATTCACCTCCGCTCCATCGGGTATTATAAAAAATTCATCCCCGCCCCATTACTCACTTAGGTCTTAATACCCACTTCAAATCCATTTTACTCACCCATTTTATATCTCTAAAAACACCTAAATTTTTATTTTAAAATTAAAATTTTAATATTAATTGTTTAATAATATTTATATGAAATATTTTAAGAACAAAATGTGCATTATGGATAAATAATAGTTAATTATATAAATAATTAGTGTGTACATAGCGGGTAAAGTGGGGCATGGCGGGTGGGGCGGGTATGAACTAATATTCATGCCCAACCCACTACCCATGGCGTGTATCAATTTGCAGACCCATACTCGCCCCACCTCACGAAAACTACATTCATACCCACACCATTGGGGCGGATGAGGGGCGGACCTCCACCAAAGCCTACCCCACTGTCACCCCTAGAGAATATTTGTTTAGCTATACCCTTATATTTTTGCTTGTTATTTTTTACTCAGGGAAGAGTAAAGATTTAAGTGTATGTGATTTGATTAGACTGGAAATGCATGTTTCTTAGAGCATTTAGCACCTGTTTTTCTATTCTTTTGTTGGTGGATGATTAGGTTTATAGCTATTTTGCTTTATGGAGAGTTAAAAACCTCTTGTTTGGTAGTCTATGTTATCTTCTCTATTTTGTAAATTATTTTTAGCCTAATGAAAATTTTCCTCCATGAGTGGTCTAGATGTGCTTTTGTTAGCTTAGATGGAAGGTCTTCACGAGATAAGGTCATTCAAAAAATTAATAGTAGATTGGAGGCCGATTGGAAAAATGGTAGAAGGATGAATACCATTGAACCTAATGATGGTAGATTGAATGAAGTGGAAGAAGTAAGAAGGAAAAGGAGAAAAATCTTCAAGGCAATAAAAAAATGTTCATCGGGAATGAATTACACAAACCGTGCCACAAGAATAGCCCGGGAATTGAGGTCCAGTGAATGGACCGTGCAGATTTTCATGGTCCATGCCGGCTCAAAATACTTTGAAGACGTCTCAGAGAATGGACCGTGTAATTTTACACAGTCAATCCCTGCTGAAAAGACCCAAATGATGGCCCAAGGAATAGACCATGTAATTATGCATATTCCATCCCCAAAGTCTCTGGCATGGTCTATGCCGACCTGTTGATGGGAAGGAATCACCATACCTCTCAAACGTTCAATTCATAACTCTAACTACATCCTAACCTACAATTAATTAGATAGTGGTAAGAGGGAATCTTCCACCAAAAAAGAGATTTTCCTAAGTGTTCATACATATAATATTAGATATAAACACACACACACACACATAGTTAAAACGGGGGGTTCGTTCACCAACCTGAATATATACTATGTATACACACACACAGTATTAGATAAAAAGAAGGGGGGAGAGGTTCACCAACCTAAAAAATAGGAAAGTATGCCAGAGAACGATGATTTTCTCTCAGCCAATTATTGTTCTCGAACAATAATCCAAACCTCCTAGCAGGGCCAAACTCACACCTGATAAGTATCAGGTTTGTTCATTGACTATGCAGCCTATCTTCACCTAAGAGCCAAGACGCCGAAAGTTTAGGCTTTCCCTTGACCTCTGTAAAATATGGTCAGATTGATGGAGATTCACCTTCATCCTCCATCCCATCATTCGCTGATCTCAATCGCCAATCCTTTATAGTAAAATATCAAAATATTCAATACATATACACATAATACTTAGTTAAAACAAAAACATACACACTTACATCCTACATTAGCTTTCCAAGAAAATTTCGTCAGGAATATCACCCCAGTATTTCCACCAGGAGAAGAAATGATAGAATCCACCTAATTCGAACTACAAAAACAGTAGAGTCTCTCGTCCAAAAAACAAACACCTAAAGAATCCCACACTATGTTAGCCCTTAGCATGTTATAACATACATACATCTGAAGAACAAATAAAACTACTGAAAAAGAACAAAACCAAACCAAATTGCTCTTACACAAAAAAATGGTTGAAAACACCCATAGGAATAAGCCATATTATATATGAAAGAGATAATCATAGAAATAAAAGGAAAAAACATTAATGCGCCTAAAAAGTTTCAACTACGCGATAACCCATAACCACCTTCCCCACTACCCCGACCTTGAAAAATGGAAAAATCATTTGATAATTCGAAACGACAAAGCCCACCTAACATTTCCCTTGATGAAAAGATCACTACAGTCTATACATTTACCTGCATCTTCTGAACTGTAGAACGTGGCATAAGTAGGAAAATCACCTAGGATTCGCTCGATAAGCAAAGCATTAAACCAACAACAAAAGGGGGCCAGGATACCGCGGCTTCGCATATGCCTGGATTACCAACTTTGTGACATAAGCGGAGATCCCACCTCTTTTGTTCAAACCAACAGACAAAGAGAATACTGTGGTTTTGCATACGCCTGGAAATCACCAGCCACACGACACAAGCAAACATTCTATTTTTCTTACCTAATCCAACATATAACCCTCACCGTGGAGAGGGGTCGCGGCTTTGCATACGCATGGAAAATCTCCATCCTCGCGACATAAGTGAATCCCGATCCATTCTATAGCCAACACAATAACCCCAACACTCAATACCTCCCAAAATATGAAAATCCTTGATAAAGCCCCAAGCCATATCCATTAGCAAAACCACACTATGAAAATATAACCATCTATTTTTAATAAATACTATTGCATATTAGATCACAAAGGATTACCAACAAAAAATACTACGATAACTAGTGTCCATCACTGCCACTACCCTGGTCTCTACATTTAGGATTTCCTTTAGTTTCCACCGCATGTGTAGGTAAATTTCATCCCGTGTAGAACCAACAGCCTTAATACGATGCATATACTTAATATAATAATATTTAAGGTAAAAAATTGGACCACATTCTGACCTTCCTCGCTGCATACTCATTAGATATACGGAATAGACATATGTCTCTACATTTCGTTTTTAGTCAATCATTTCTTGTTCCAAACAGCGAACGCTGTCTTTTGAATGCCCTCATGGAGATTCTTACAAAGAACCTCACCAATCTCATAATGAAGTTTAGCATTAACTTTGTACTGAATCCTTAGTATTTCCTCCAATTCTTGACATCATCCCTTTAACAAAACATAGCGAACATCATCAACATCGAGTTGGCCCTCTAAATTTTCACACTTCCTTAGAAGTCGAGTAAAAAACTTGCGTTCTTCGTTGTAACGCACCCTCCATGCTTGTACTTCATTCTTCAATCGATGGAATTTAACCTCTAACCTTCCATTCCGATGAGCGATCTTATCCAAATAATCAGTCTGCCTTGATAGCATATCTTTTAACTTGTCACTTTTTCGACATGTCTTCGTTAAACATTTTTTTCATTCATCCTCGCATCTCGGAATAGCTATTAACTGTCTCTTTAGCCACCGAATGTTAAACCCCTGTTCAGATAAATGAGTATCGTACTCGTGTAAAAATGAAAATTATGTCGCTTCTGTAGCTTCCAACCTGAAATAACCTCAACAACTTTATAAAACAAAACCTTTACCTAGCAACCCAAGGCTCTTGCACTTTCCTCAACCTTAATAGTTATCCCTGAACCATTAAGAATCCCATAGACTCGATCCAAATCCAACATATATAGATTAATTTCATTAGTTAGCTTAGTATGAGATTCATCTATGCATGAAACATTTTTAGAATCTATTCGAGCTAACCCAATAGACAAATCCAATGCTTTGGGAAGAACACGAGTCGCATTGTCTTATGCATAAGGTTTCCCTACCTATATACTATAGACACACAAATAAACATTGACCCAAGTAAGAACACTAATATAAATTCATTGAGGTTATAGAGAAATACAACCAAATCTAAGACAACAATCTAGCCTATCTTAGAATAAGAGAATTCATCTTCGACAGACTTATCACCAAAACTAGCAATCCGCTGCTCAGCTCCAATAGTTTCGGTTGCATTCTCATCCCATAGTGTGCACCATTGATCCTATGAGGATTAGGAAGAACCCTAACAAGATTTATATTGCATCATTCCAACTCCACTAAACTAAGAAGTGTTCCCATTGTCTCAAGCACCCTAATAAAGCAAAAGTTTTCACCCCAACCCTCAGAATTTTTAGAAACCCACCATTAACATTAGCCCTAGATCTTTCCAACGTCTTACCCAAACCAGTGACTTCTAACCCAGAGTTTTGTTCACAAAGTCGGAGAAAATCCCTATAATACCAATTCAAACAATTTAACATACATGCCTTCGAATGTACGACAAAATTCCTTAATACTATCATGTTTATCAACCACTACAGAGGGATGGCCTGGACAAGTATGACCACTCTCTTTTATACCCTTAATCTCCTTGGGTAATGATATAAACAGGCCATCATTTTCCTTGAAAATAAGATTCAATCCTATTTATCCCATCTCTTGACTTATTATCAATAAACGCTCTGGGCAAATATATTGAGCTCAATCGCCTCTTCAATTTCTTCACCTTGTTGACTCAATCAACAGCAAGTTGAGCAACCTTAGTTAATGCTTCTCCAAACTGCTTCATTAAAATAAAGTTAATAACATAGAACTCAAATTCACAAACAATTGTTTAGAAAAACAATGTACCTTCCATGCATAACCATTGGTCACAGTCATACCACTAGAAACCTTAGTTACGTTATTCTATGTTTTCATCAACTTAGAGGAACTTCTCTAAGACTCTCATCCTACATTAAACCTACGTACTTCCACGATTCTCCCTCAAGCAATTTGTTTCATGACAGATAACAGATGTACTCGCATCTTGATCATAAAATAAGGATTTTGTTAAGGCACAAAATCTTATATCTGCAAGACATATACAACTTGAATAAAATCACACAACTGCCAATTTTTAAAATGAAACAAAAAAATACCTTAAACCAGTAGGGCACCCAACTTCTACAACCTTAGCTCGTATTTCCCTTAGGAAATCTAGCCTTCCCTTCCACTTCATTCCTCGATCTAGGTCAATGTTTTCATTCTATTAGCATTGCTTTTTGGTCAGAACATTTCACATGTATGAACTTATTTCCTCGATTTCTATAGTCTTCATGAGGAAGCTTAACAATTTCAACACTTCCAATAACTTGCTTGAAATGATACCATATACTCACCAACATCCATTTCCCATATCTTATAATGAGCACTAAACAATGACGCACTGAAATCAATATTTATTTCACGACATGGAAGTTTAAAACCAGTCAGTATGGCTACTCCTAGAGGATTTATCTAAGCTAGAGAAAAACAATAAGCCTCCAAAATGCTCATAACATAATCTGGTACTGGGAGTGACAAGCCATAATGCAACTGACATGGATATACACTAAACATATCAGGTGGTGGCTTCATTATAACTCCCCCAATAGGAGGAAACATAATTTCACATAAAGATTAACAAGAGTAATATCTTTTTAGTAAATATGAATCACCTAGCGCAAGAATACTATTACAAAATGATGTTTTTTTTTCAAAAAAACAGCTAGTGCATTACTAATAAGTTCAGTTTTCCACCACCTTTATATAGGGAAAAATAACCCTATATTTTCGGTCTACAGATAGTGAACTTCTAGAAAAAGAGGTAGACATTGAAGTGTAGCTATTATCTCTTACCCAAGAAGCCAATGCACAACTGCCACACCTTATTACTTTGTTAAAAATGCGTCCAATAACATTGTAAAATTATTATTTTTCATTTTTCTAACATTTAAAAAATAATTACAACAGTTTCATACGCATTAACCACTTGTCTACACTTCCTCTAGTTATGTGAAAGCTGAAGTAAATATAGTATCTCCGGTCGAGCGAACAAAGTAAAAAACTGTTCGCTGGAGAAGAAAGAAGACTTTTCTAACAAGAAATGTTATTCGCTGGAGATAAAAGAGAACCTCATTAAGAGTAGCTTCTTATTTACAAGGAGTTGATTGGAGCAAACCCAGAAGAAGGAACAATTCTCACCTATAACCATGCCACTAAAACCATGGTCTATGAAAATGGTCCATGACCTACAAAGTTTGTGGAATACACCAGACATAAATAAGTTATCTGAATGCTAAAACGAGTAAGATAAGTGATCCGAACACTAAAACGGGTAAGGTAATCCTTCCCAAATATTACTCATGCATTATTCCAAACAAACTTAGGCATCAGAGAAAGATCCTGAGGACTTCTAGGGATCTTATTGTGCAAGTCTCATTCAATTAGCATGGAGTAATAGGCCGATTCTAGATATTATGGTGGTCCCATGGAAGGTTTGCAAGCATTGGATTATACTATACTTAAGCTCAAAAGTCACATTAGTAGGCAATGGAGGGAATATAATACCAAGAGGTCGATTCTCCAAATTAGGAGCCATCAACTCCCTAATTGTCCTACTATCCTCCACCATCATTCCTTTCTCTTCATCAACACATGGTTCTCGTGGAGCATCCACAATTACGAGAACCTGCGATTTCAGGTAAGAAGCATAGTTGTAATAAGTTCATGGCACAGACCAAGACAATACTTTGCCACAGTCACGCACTATCCCACAACCGTGAGAATACTTAAGTAAAATTGATGAGACTCTAAACGAATGTGTTTCCTAAAGCATTTAGTACATCTTTTGTTAGCTTTTATATGGCAGATTGCTAGATTTAGGTGCGTTTACATTACAAGGGGTTTTGATGACCGTTGTTGGTTTTCTTATCTAAATCCCTCATTTTTTATAGCTTACTTTAGATTTAATGGATTCTATGTCCCTACAAGCGTCTAGATATGTTTTTATGAATTTTATTTGTAGATTGATCGAAAGCACTTCCGACTATTTTGAAGACCATATGCAAGGTTTATAGAAGACTGAATGATGTGAGTAAAACGTGCTAGAAGATAGAAGGTGGTGTGTCCATTTTATACAGTTATTTTGAGGACTTTTTGGATTCACTTTTGTGTACTTTTGTACTCTAGATGTGGCATTATGCCTTGAAATTCTCTACGATGAGTTAAGGGTGCATTTACGCTTTTATTACTATTCTAGGGGATTTTGTGTGACAAGGCAAATATTGGAAGACTTTGAAGACTTCGAAGACTATCTTTGAAGATTTTAAGACCATGAAGACTACATTTTGAAGGAAGTGAAGACCTTGAAGACTCGAAGATGGGAAGAGGAGACAACTACAATTACACCAAGAAAGAAGACAAATTTGTGGGCAGAGTACTCTGACCGTCGCGAGTCGTGACGAATGTGTAGCGAGTTGTGACGGTTCGTGGCCCAAATCTACTTTTTGGACTATAAACACTCTCTTATCTTCCCCTTTTTCCATAACCCTTCTTCCCCAATTTTTATCCAGAAAACCCTAGTTTTCTTCTTCTTCATTTCTTTGTTTGTAGATTAGTTATGTGTTTTTATTATCTAGGCTAGTAATATCCTTGGAAGCAATGAATTGAAGCTTCCTTATCAAGGTCTAGAGAATCATTTCTATCTATTTAATGATTTCTCTATTGTGTATTTATTGTGCTTGAGTTTGGTTGTTAAATCCATTAATGGTGTTAGAATTTTGAGTATATGAATTGCTTGTATGATTCTGTGTTCGGGTTTGGAGAAAGTAGCTAATTCCCCTTTCTTTTGATATGAAATCCAAGAGCATGAATTAGAGCTTCTAATATGGT
>JAULKM010151275.1:0-17244 GCA_032355605.1 Rubia tinctorum | reverse complement strand
AAATATGGTTTGGTTTTCGGTTTTAGGTTTGTAAAATGTCAACCCGATTAAACCGAACCGAATAAACCGAAACATTTAAAAACCGAACCGATGCCCACCCCTATAAACGAGGATTTTCGCAAACCCTAATATAGCCGCACGAAAATTAATCAACTAGCCCTCGGGATTGCTCAACTCTCGAGATAAGTGAAGCTAACTAGCCCTCAAGATTAGTTCATAAATTGAAGGTATTGATACTTAATTAACCCGCAGGATTAAGCAACAATGAAAATGCTCGCAAGCAATGAATATAACTCAAAAATTCTGAATATATGATTGATAAAAGGTGTAAAATTTCGTGGACAAGCCCCTAAATTTATAGGGAGACTCTCGACCATAAAACCTTAAACACAACTGGAAACTGAATCGACTTATGGCAGATTTAAGAAGGTGAAACTATATCTAACTAAAATACCTAAAATAAATGGAGATATACTCAAATTGTTCTCCAAACTATCTTTGAAGAATATTACTTTATCTAATCTTACCAAATCTAAGTCTAATCATAATAAAACAAAATATTCTAAACCCTAATGGACTGTAAATCTGAAATTCACCTCTCCCAAGCCCACATGGACGAGCTTACAGTCCAAATAATCCAAACTGAATTAATTTTACAACATTTTACAAAGATCACACTACCTGGTTAAAAAACCCAATGGAAAAAAAAGTGTAGTATACTTCATGATGTCTTCAGTTAATCGAAAAGTTTGAAAATTAATCCAAACCCTAGCCGATTTGGTCTTGAGTTGTTCATCATGAAGTTGATCAATCAAAGCATTCAATTCCACATCTCTAAGCTTCGTTCTTGACTTTGTCATTGGTCCAGCCATGTCACTTGATGATCCCGAACATAACTATTGAATGTTTGATCTAGTCGTGGAATGTTTTCATTTATGGTGGTAGTCGTCTTGGCATCTCCATCACATTGCCTCCTTAATTACTTATATAACGTCATTTTGAAATATTTTTGAGCATTTTAATATATTTAGAATTCATATATTTCACTTCATATTTACAAAGCACATTATAATAATAATTCTTTGCATTTCTTTCGTTTCATTTTTCTATCAACTAAGTGGCATTTATAATATTTTCTCCTTCATTCCAAAGCACACTACAACAATCATTCTTCGCTTTTGGTTGATTTCTTCTTTTATTATCAATCTGGGATATTTTTGTCATTTAATCCAAAATTATTTAAATTACGTAGTTTTCAATCATTTTTTAGAACCATCCATATTTTTATCATCTCAAAACATACTCTGTATAGGATTCTTTTCTTTTGTTTGGATCATTTTTTACTATCACTTAGAGGTATTTCAGTCATTTTTTCTGTAATTCCAAAAAAACACTTTATCAAGGATTCTTTGCTTTTTGGGTTTTATTTTATTATCAATCATGGGTATTTTTATCATTGTCTCCTTAATTACTTATGACATATTTTTGAGAATTTTTATATTGTTAGAATTCATATATTTCACTTCATATTCACCTATCACACTATAATAAGAATTATATATATAAGATGTCATCTCATGCCAGAATATAATTAAAGATACCACAAAGTGTTAAAAAAATATGATTGACCAAAATTGAACGATGACAGGATTTAAGTGGCCACATAAATCATTTGCCCATTTTATACTCCCTCCGATTTATCTTTATTTGGCACTATAACTTTATGTATTCAAATTTATGGTGGATGAAATTAAATTTAGACGAGCAAATTTGGAATAGGTAGATGAAAATTGAAAGAATCATGAGAAAAAGTGAAACTGTGTTATTTTAAAAGTGAAAGTATGCTAATATAAAATAAACAACAAAACAAATGTACTCCCTCGTCCCAACAAAATCTACACATTTACTATTTGACAATCAAAATTTTCAAACTTTTTTTTCTATCAAAGTTTTCAAACTTTGACCACACATTTGAATAGATATATGAACAATAATATTATCATATGGACAATTGTTTGTTTCGGTGAAACAGTTTTTAGATATTAACTTTTTATGTGCCGTTATTATACGTAGTTGCATAAATTTACAGTCAAACATATTTTTTTGGAGACCGTGAAAAAATATTCTGTGCAAATTCCCTTGAAACAGAGGGAGTACCAAATTTAGAGAGAATGTCCAGAATGATACCCACTTTTAATTGAAATTCACAATATGATATCCTATTTTTAAAAATTGTCTTTAAAAGGTACCCGCATTTTCATTAATGTTCCAAAAAGATATTTTTAGTTAAAATGGATACAATACTGGTATAATTTTGATTCAAATCGGTAAAGATACCCTTTCGAGACATAAATGAAAAAGTTAGTACTTTTAATGGACAAATTTAAAAATTGGATACCAAATTATATATTTTGATTAAAAATGAATACTCCCTATGTACCAGCTTAAATTACCCCCTAACTTTATAACACTATTCTTTATCAAAGTTTGACCGCATATTTGAATAGATATATAAGAACTAATATTATCGTACGTGATATTGTTGAATTCGTCGCAACAAGTAGTTTTAAAAAATCAACTTTTTATTTGTTGTTATTATACGAAGTTAAACATATGAACGGTCAAATATGTGTTTCGAACAGTGTGTAATGATTGAAAGGTAATTTAATCGGGACGGAGGGAGTACTCCAAAAAAGTAATAGACAGAGGAAGTATTATTTTAAATATTTCCTCACCAAATTTCATAAAATCGAGGAAGTATTTTCACTAAATATTCAAAACAAAAACAAATGTGACAAAACTGTCTGCAGATCAATCACTGTTTGGACTTGGTTCAAAGTTCGTAACTCGTCCTTCAACCATAAATTTAAAGCTTAACAACAAAACACGGTCCAAACATCTGACACAAAATTAAGTTTGGTGTTGCTCACCGCTCTTTTTTTTTCACATAAAGAACTTCCTACGGATCACTTATTTTATTACTTCTACTTCCGTTTCGTTGGATGTAACACTATAGATTTAGATGTTTGAATTTAGGTGAATGAAATATATGGATGAAATTGAATTTAAAAGTGAAAGATAGAATGAGTGGATGAAATTGAAGGAATCTTGTCATAAAAGGAAAGTGTGTCAAATTCACAAAAACAACCTAAAAATGAAAGTGTGTCACATCCAATGAAATGGAGGGAGTACTTTTATTTAAGCACGCTTAATGGAGTTTTGATCAAATTTAATGCGTTATTACTGGAATAATCGTGCTTAGACTTTTACTCACGTCTCTCCCTTTTCACTATATTGACATTCCATTCTATTATACAAAAAAATTAAAATGCAAAATTATATAAAGTAAATTGAATTAAATGTTTAAAAAAAGTTTTTAAAGAAAAGTAGATAAAGTAATTTAAGTACAACATAATTCAAGATAAATTTAAAACAGATCAAAAATTTAAAAAGAAAACGTGTTATTATAAAAAACAAACTACAAAATTACTGTGACTATACAAAGACTTGTTTGAAAGATTCTCACCCAATCTTTATAGTGAGATGAAGGGTTTAAATAAAATTGTTTAAAGATAGATGAACTCTCAATAAATGTGTCATATCAATAAGTTTATGGACATGTTACTTTACTTTTTAGCTTAAAAGTTGTGTCTTTAAAATTTAAATATCTTTTGAAAGGAAAATATAAGTACGGAGTAATATTATATAAAATTAAAATATTTTATTTAAACTAAAATTTTAGTGATTAATTTAACAAATATATTGTATAAGTAAAACCCTCTCTTAAAAATAAGAGATGATATAAGATATTTTCTGTAATTTTTAAAATTTTACTTTATTTCTCGTGTGTCCTACTCCCTTCATCCTAGAGAAATTGACACAATTTCTATTTTCATCCCACAGAAATTGACACAATTCGATTCTTACCTAAAGTGAAAAAATGAGTTTATACATATACTATATTATCGCTCAAAAGGTTGATTAAATCTATTAGTCAATTCTTTCATTAGCAAAATACTCTTCTTTTATTTCTCATTAACACTTTCACCTCATCTTACATAAAACATCAATCCAAAATCAATTTCGTCATTTTGTCTGGCACGGTTAGAATATGAAATTTTCTCTTGTGGGTAGAGAAACAAAGGCACCACCCACAAAGCTCACAGTTGTCCACCCACCGTGACAGCTCCCGACTGCAAGTGCGATGTTTTATTTTTCTTGGAACAAAGTGCGATGTTCAATTGTTAGTTCATTTAACATTGACACACTTTTAATCAAAATTTTCAATTCATATTTGATCATAATTTTCATGTAACATATAAGTAATAATATCATCATATAACGTATCGTTGGATTATACGTAGCATGTACTTTTCAAACATTAAAATTTTACATGATGTTAACATACGTAGCAAAAGTTATTAGTGGTCAAATATGTCTTGAGAAAACAGACTAAAAATGTGTCATAGTCAGTTGAACGGGGCAATACGACAATCAGTATCCCACACCAAAAACCGACATTGACTTCATAAGTTTTGATATTCCCTCTAGTCCCTTGTTTATGGCCTTGTTTGACCGCAATTTTTTTATGACATGTTTGACTATCGATAACTTTTGTTATATACAATAACAGACATGATGTGAGATGTTTTTTAATTCTCCGTAACGTGTAGTTTCTGAAAAGTAATATTTTATCGTTTATTATTAGACACAACTAAAGTTATCGGTGGTCAAACATGTCTTGAGAAAAATGTCAAAAACATGAGGACATAAATAGAGGACCAGAGGGAGTAATTGTGTCTATGACCAAATATATTTTGTATTTCGTGTTATAATATAATCGCAACTTGAAAAATTGTGATACTACTCCCTCCGTTTCTCTATTATTGACACACTTTCCTTTTTGGGTTGTTTATTTTATATTGACACACTTTCCAATTTTGGTAATATTCCTTCAATTTCATCCACTCATTTTAGTTTTTACATTCTACATTCAATTTCATCCACTCATTTTCTCCACCTAAATCCAAACACTTAAACTTATGGTGCCACTTATAAAGAAACAGAGGGAGTATGAAACTTCAATTGTTCTATAATTAGTTAGATAACACAGTACGTTGTACGATAAATTATGTAATAATGGTGATTTTTTAATTATATCTTATCGGTTATGTACTGCAAAAGGCGATTGATCCGCTCGCACTCAGCGGCTCATACCAGCCCACACTCAGGCCAACATATAAGATGTAAATCACGGTAGCCTAGCACCAGGACCAATGGGCTTTGGTATTGCTTCGGTGCGCACAAGGGAGCCTTGCCAGGCAAGAACTCTTATCGGTTATGTAATGTCGATGATTGATGTAAATTAAATAATTATACAAAATCATGAGATGGAACATCTAAGTGAACAAAAGTATATGTGATTGTGGTATTTTTCAACTTCGGGGGTTGTGGTTGGTTAGTGGTGTAGCGTTTGAGTGTTTTAAAGAGAGCATCCCTAGCTATTCGTTGGTTGTTTGTTTGTACTCCCTCCGTTTCACTAAAACTGGCACACTAGATTTAGCCTCTTGGATTTATGTGAAGAAAAATGAATGGTTAAAATTGAATGTAGAAAGTAAAAATTAAAATGAGTGGATGAGATTGAAGGAATCTTGCCAAAATAAAAAATGTACCATTTAAAAAAATATATCCCAATAAATTAAGTGTGTCACAAATAGAGAAACGGAGGGAGTAATCTTTTCCAAAAATAAAAAAAAGTGTACAAAAGTATAAATAATACATGCAATGGGCCAAAAGAGTGGATCTGAGCTTTTGGATCATGATAAGATAACACTCTCAGAGTGTGGACATTAGGGAATGGGCCAAAAGCGTGGCACTCCATACGGTGAGTAACGGTTAGTTGGGTTACTCGTTTTTCTTTTTGAAAAAGTGGGTCACTCACTGTTTTCCATGGTCTGACTTTGTGTGTTGAATGTGATAATCCAGACATGTCTTCTAGTTGTATTATTGTTTAGAGTTTGTCTTTTAAATACGGTCTTTTTATAAATTATAAAAATATCAAATTTTAAATGGTGAATTAGAAGAAATTAATATAAAATTTATAGTTTGCATTAATAGGGTCATAAACTTATAACTACCGTATGTTGAATAATAAATTTTTAATGCTGCAACTAAAACCTTTTACCTTTCAAAATTTTTAACTCAACCACGTCTTCCATATACTGATGGAAAGAAGATATTTCCCAAGACTTTGACTTATTATCTATGCCTATTTTAAGTTGGACACTTTAACTTTCACCGATCGATTTGAAAAATATTTCATCGATAATTAAAATTTGTGAAAAATTAAAAAAAAATGTATAATGAAGCTACAATGGAGTAGCGTTATGAAGTTACTAGAAAATGTGCATGAAAGGATGGTTAAATTGTGCCTGAACTATCTTCAGGGAAGAGAAGAAGGACAAGAGGGGTTCACAGCAGGTGTTCTATGAGCAGGAGCAAGTTACAAGGATTAGAGATCCAAGTTCATGGAATCTGGCAGCCTTGAGCAAGCATTTGTGGGACAGTAGCAGCAAAAAGGATACATTGTGGATCAGATGGGTTCGGGTTTATTATCTAAAAGGGGAAAGTATTGAAAGATGTAAAAACAGGAGTTATCTGTGTGGAAAGGAGCAGGAAACAGCTGAGCATCCACTTTTCAGGTGTGAGTTTGCATTGAAAGGTATAAGCAGCATGTTGATTGAACTGGTAAGTACAAGTATGCATAATATGTGGATTGAAAGGCTGTTTGAGCAGAAGGAACTGAAGGCGGATATGATTGCTTTCCAGACAGAAGTGGAATATGAATGGAGAAAGAAGAGGTCGTGGAGGATGAGGCCAGCAGAGGGATAAACAATATGCTTGAGGTTGATTCTGTTTTTTTCATCGAGATAAGTAATGTGAATATGAGATAGAATTGGACTTGTAAATTGAAGGGATGGGCTGGGCTGAGAGTTGTAATGGTCTGGTGTAACAGCCTAAAATTTTCATTTCTTTGGTTCATTAATGCAATTAAACTTTCATTTTAAAAAAAATGAAGCTATAAAAATATGTTATACTGAGTATGCTATAATGAAGCTAAAAGGTACGGTATAATAATATATAATGATATACTAATTTAATTTCATATTCAAAGTTAATAATTTTTAACTAAATAGATATAGTTAAATAGCATGTTGAAATGGGATAGAGGAAGTAATTACATTCCCGGCAGAAATTTTCTGAGATAATTCGTTTATGATTTATAACTTTATCCAGTGAAAGGTGCTTATATAACCCTAGCTATATAATCCACATAAGTGCTTATATAAGCTTTTGATAATTGAAAGTGACAGTATAACCTCAGATAATAAGTGAAAGTGCAAATATATGGCTCCTGCAAACCCTCACTAGATCGCACGCAAATTTCTTGAATTCAGAATCAATTCATGCTCCAGGATCTTCGTTTCCCGTTCTCCGAGTCGCCTATTTTGTTGTGTGATAACAACAATATTTTCCTTGCTCAGAATCTGGTGGCTTACAAGCGCACGAAGCACATTGATATCAATTATCGCTTTGTTCGGGAATTGGTTCCCTCTGGGAAGTTACGTGTTCGTCATGTGCCGACATCTTTTCAGGTTGCAAACATCTTCACCAAGAGCCTTTCTCATCCTTTGTTTGAGTTTTTCAAGTCTAAGCTCTGCGGCTCGACTCACCCGACGCTTCACTTGAGGGGAGGGGGTTTTAGGATAAGATGAGATCATAGTTTAGATAAGATTGAGATTTGATTATTATTTGATTGAGATAGGTCTAGATACATTGTATGTTTACAGCTTGTATTCTATATCTATTATACTAATACACAACTCCTCTCATCGAGAGTTTTCCTTATTCACAACAACTCCCCAAATTACTCCTTAAATAGTGGATGATGGATAACTATTCAATTATTTAACTCATTATCAGTGGGGATAAGTAAGTATCATACCCCTAGAATACCATATCCAAATTATATCCTTAAATAGTGGATGATGGATAACTATTCAATTATTTAACTGATTGATTAGTGGAAATACGGCAAGTATTATACTCTTGAGATATCATATATATATATATATATATATATATATATATATGAGGAAGAGTTTAATTGATTAATATAATTTTGATTAAATATATTTTTTAAATGACACTTCCGTGGACGTATTGAGGGGATGCGTCCCCTATTTTTCAGAAAAAAGAAGACAATTTTGAGGACGCATTCAGTTAACGTGTCATCCCTATTTGCATCCACACCCTGAATGCGTCCTCCCTATTTGCATTTACACCTGATTGCTATAGTGCCACTTATAGAATTTTCTCTCACTTCCTGTGCTCACAGAAAATTTTTCTACGAAAAGAAACTCTCAATCATTAGAATTCACATTCATAATCTTGAAGCATTTAATTAGTTACTTAATCACTTGTTCCATCACTACTCCAATTACATTTTCAATCAATCCTTGAAAGCGAATGTGATCGTTGGACCAAGCCCGACTCTGCACAAACAGGGTGAGATTTATATTCCGAGGTGCCAACACATCATTGATTAATTTGTGAATAACTATGACTCATAATTTTGATTTTGATCGTTGAACCAACAGGTTGTGGCCAAAGTTTAAGGCTAATAATCCTAATCACTCAGTCTCTGTCGGCCATTGAGTGATTTCTCTCTATTATTTTAGCCTTACTGAAACTTGGACTTCAACTCCGAACCCGGGTGACAGAAACGGCCAAAATAAGATCCGACCCGAATATAGAGGGCACCGACCGACATTGTGCCCCAAGTCCAAATGGAGCAGGGTGATTCAATCCAATCCTTGGCCCCATAAGGTGGGAGATTTTGCTCAAGTACTAGGGACCCATCTCATGAAGAAAGAGGATATGAATTGGACAATTGTGTACTCCATGGTTTTTTTTAAACAAATAGTAGGACCATTTTCATTAATATATAGAAATAGTTTATAATTTTGGTGATAAATTAGTACTGGTTCTATTCTATCTTCTATTACAATGGATGTACTAATAAACTTTAGAAAACCATAACTAAAATGAGAAAAATCTAACTATTACAAAGTGAGAATAATTTTCACATGATTGGCTCACAGAGAGTGAGTGGGGTGAGCGTCCCACTTGATAGACCATGAAGGTGTATCAGAGCTCCACAACAGCATGGTGTATTAGAGCTTGCTCCACGCCAACTTGGCGTATAGATACTTAAAAATCATCATTTATTCGGGGGAGAAACTGAGTTGCGTCTGGTCAGTCAAACACAACGCCCTGAACTAGTTAATCTAAACCCCCGCTTTCATCCAGGGAAGTCATGCTACAACATAGCTCATTTATAGCTCATAAGGTTAAGAATAAGCTTAAAAAGAGAATACGCTGGATGTGATCTAGGCCCGGACTTCAGAAGGGCTGAGGTGGGGAGTTGTAGTGTGGCTTCGATCGTTGCATGTTGACCTGAAGAACCCCTCCAGAATTTGTTCATCGTTGACCGGGAAATTGTATGCTTTGACAGGGCTTCTTTAGCCGCTAATGACTGGGTTGTTTATGAGCGTCGTCCGGAAATTGACCACAGTGCTCCGTTCATTGACCGTGCTCCATTCATCGATCGTGTTCCGTTCATTGACCGTCGTTGACCGTGCTTCGATCATTGAACGTGCTCCGGTCGTTGAACGTTCATTGATTGTTCATTGGTCGTCCTTGAACGTCGTTAACCGTTGTGCTCCATTCAATGACCAAGCTCACTTCATTGATTGTTTTTTGCGTTCGTTGACTGTGCTCTATTCGTTGAACGTGCTCCGGTCGCTGACCCTTCAATGACTGTTCAATGACCGTCCTTGAACGTCGTAGACCGCCGTGCTCCATTCAATGACCATGCTCATTTCATTGATTGTGCTTGCATTTGTTGACTGTCGTTGTACGTGCTGCGTTCGTTGAAACGTGCTCTGTTAGTTGAACGTGTTTCGTACAGTGACCGTGTTCTAGTCAGTGACCGTGCTCCGTTCATTGGCCGTACTCCGTGCAATAACCGTTTAATGACCAATGTTGACCTGACTGTTGACCGGCGTTGACCCGATCGTTGATCGGTGTTGCCCAGCGTTGACCCGGGTTGCCCAGCGTTGACCCGGGTTGACTCGATCATTAACCCACGTTGACCCAGTCGTTGACCCACGTTGACCCAATCGTTGAATGACGTTGACCCTGTCATTGATTTCCTTTGACAGTCCAAATGGTGGGATTGGTGACCTGTTATGAACCGGCCGTTGACCATAGTTGACCCGTACCTTGGCCGGTCGTTGACCCGACTATGACCGATCTATATGACCGTGCTCCGCCCGTTCTAACGCTTGCTCTCTTCCGCCGCCAGATCTGTAGCGTCGCTAGAGAAGAAGGTTCATCTCCGCCTCAACTAGATCTGCGACCATCTCTCTCCGTCGGTTGCTGGGTCGCGGACCGGGGTTGGCTTAGGTCGGGTACACCAAGCTCCTCTTCGATTTCCTTGTACTTTGTTCTCGTCTTCCGTTGTCCGTCAAATCTTAGCTCCAGTTTCGTCGTTCGTCAAATCTTAGCTCCAGTTTCGTCGTCCATCGTCGGCCAGCTTCAATTTTTATCGGCCGGTATCTTCGCTCAGTTTCGTTCGGCGACTATCTTTTCCCAGTAAAACTACCTATATACTACCGCTAGAGACAACTGAAAATAAAGAGGGTGGGGGAGGCTGCTGGACGGCGGCAACCTCCCCGAGATTAGGTTTGAGGTGGTGAGCTGCTTTGGTTCTTCGAGAGAGTTTCAACAGTAGTCAGTTTCAACAGAGTTTTTATTTTAGCGTATTGTTGAAGTATCATTCAACTCAACTACTAAAGTGGAATAATGTTCATAGTCATAGCCATGGTACTACTACTAAATTAGTGCTACTTGCTCTCTCTCAATTCATTTAACTATGTATTTGGTCAACACTTTCTAACTGAAACTCTAAAACTAAATTGATATATAAGCGTACATACAATTTTTTAATACAATTTTAGATTCATTATAATGTATATTTTTAAAATATTAAATTTTTACAAGTTTTAAGTATGCTTAATGAAAGATATTAAGGATCAAATATTTTTTAATTCAACTGATAATGTGCCGTTTGAAATGGACGGATGGAGTAATTCATTTGGTAATTATCACCACTCACAAATGGCGTTTTTTGTTTTGTATAGTGACCAGATATGATTTAGTCAAACTATGCTTAGACAGTAGTAAATTTAGAGTTGTAATTAAGAAGACCGGTTGAATCAGCATTTTCGCGACATGGGCACTTTTGCAGCGAGAATGGAAGGAATATCGGTAACGGAATTTGCAGGAGGAAGGTGGAGTTTGTAAAGAAAGAAAAGTTAGGCTAGATTCATGGTGGAAATACGAAAATTGAGAGAATATATTAGAGAAAAAATTAATCGATTTAAATATTTATAAATATTAGGGTGTCGGGATGACAATAGAAGATTTAATCGATTAATATGTTTATAAATATTAGGGTGCCGGTATGACACGTCCCTACAACTTAACATATCCGTTATAGAGAATTAGCCGAGTACCACCACGCATTGCGTGGTATTTTTAATTAAAATATAATGATGTAATTTATGAGTTTTATATTTAAATTGAAAAAAATATTTATTTAATTTTTTTATATTTTAGCCATCTAAAAATAAATATGAGTTATGAAGTGAAATAATTAATTTAATTAGAAATCGTTAATTATTGAATACAATAAAAATTGATTATTTTTATAATATTTCATTCAAAATTTTTAAAAGTAATTATTTATATGTTGAGATTCATTTTTAAATGTTATCATAATTATGTATCTCATTAAAATAAATAAAAGTAAATATAAAATGACCTAATTAGTCTCACTAATTATAAAATGTCTTCATTTAAGAGTTAACCGGTTCAAAACAAAACTGTTGTCATATATAATAAATCAATAATATGTATACATATTTCTATCAAAAGTACTCTATCATTGTAAAAAATTAAATATTTTTTATTTCACATTATATGTTTATTTGAATTTTCTTTAATGTGATATATATAGTATAAGATATTTATGGTTTTAAATATATCTTTAGAAATTATATATTTTAACAAGTTATTGATTATGTATCATAAATAATTAAAATTAATAACATATTATAATATTAGTATATTATTTTTAGGCAATTTGGATTTAGGTTAGTCAAAATGACTTCAATATCCCCAATTTATGACGCCAAACAAACAATTTCTATTATATTGTGTTTAATTTATATTTTATGGTGTTTGGGAAAAACACTTTTCTTAATATAAAAAATTTAGGCCATGGAGTATGGTCACATTTTTCCATGGTTTGACATACATGATGCAACATAATTTTATTTTAATTTTTTGAAACAAAAATGCTTACATTCTCATTAACTGCAAGATCGTTATAAATTTGTGTCAGGTTAAGGTCGCACAACCACTAACTAACAACTATAACTAATCTGATAAACTTCCTAAACACCTCATTTGGCTCACACACTATGGGGTAAACCTCCCACAAATGAACATATCATTAGGTTCATGTGTCATATTGGCAATCAGCTACTCGACTTACGCCTTCAAATTTGTCTTTATCGGGTTGCGACAACTCTGTAGTTTGAAGAATCTGCAGCTGAATTTCTCCAATCATCGGTAAGGAGCATGTTGAAGGAGTTTCGAGGGCAAGTCTGTTTTGTTTTGAAGCAGTCTGGTACTGCATGCCTCCATCTTTATTGATAGTTGGCTAGAATTATCCACACCAAATTGCCACAACTCCGTAGTTCTCATTTTGTGAACCGTTTTGAAGGTTGTCGCTAGATTTCTCCAATAAATGTAGCGGGATAGTATCTAAAACTCGTCGGAGTCGCGAGAGAACCAACAGCACACCTAAATAAAAACATAAAAGCAAACTAAAACAAAATTAACCTAAACTATGGCGCCATTTAGGGAAGTCATGCTACAATGCATATCTACTATAGCCCATAAGTAATTATCGCCTTGAGAGTATTGTCCTCCGAACTCGCCGTAGGTGTGGTGCTTCAGCCATTGGGGACTCCGTTTTGTGCCAGAATTTCTGTTCGTCGAATATATACTACAACAGAAATACCCGTTCTCCTATTTTTAGTGGGCCAGACCGCATACTCCCAACCACAGGATGACTTATATTGACTGTTGCACGAAACCTATCACCACTAATGACAAAGTCAACCAAAGCTTCTAATCGATTCTCCACCGCAATTACCACGAGGTTGTCGTGGCTACAACCGACTACAATGAATATTATTTGAGCAACTAGACAAAAAATTGGTCGAGGAAAGATTATAGGGATGGACTAGAGAAGAAATTACGCTGGATGTGTTTTAGGCCTAAATTTTAACAGGGTCGAGTTGAGAGAGAGTCGTTCACTGCCACCGCCTATTTAACTTCATCACTTTCGTTGACCGGCTGTTGGATGACCGTTGACCAGGCTGGGAGGTCGTTGACTATGGAGGACCATCGGTCAACTCGCTGGAAAGCTTTCTGGACCGTCTGTGGCCTCGTCGAAGGTGTGGACTACGTCTCCTACGTCCGAGCCAGCCAGATGTATATTAGCGCTGGTCTACCAACTCCCGCCTGACTTAAGTCGATTAGATGCGCCGTTGTAGATGGTAATTTCCTTATAGACTTAGAATCATATTCCCGTTAGACTTTAGTTTGTTATAGCACTATATATTGTAACCATCATCATTGATGAGGCGTGTTATTGATGTGATATCAATGCACCATTGTTGGAGGGCTAGAACAGGCTGTTGGATTCAAGAACACAGGTAACAGGTTGTATGCTACAGTTAACTTGGAGAAAGCTCAAGTGGGATGAACAAGACTTCTTCCACAAGCCTCCAGTCCTCGATGGTACGAGGATTTCCACATATACTGTGCACACATGGCTGCCAATGTTATCTTCACTGTGAAACTCGACAACCCGGTCGGAGCAGAACTGATCGGAAGAGCATACCTCCATGTCGGAGAAATCCTGGACAGACAACGGGTGGATAGATGGCTCCACATTCTGGACACCGATCATAACCTCATTCACGACCATTCCAATATCCATGTCAAGGTCCAGTATTTCGATGTTTCGCGAGAGCGTAGTTGGTCTTGAGGTATAAGAAGTGCGCGGTTTCCAGGTATACCTTAATATATATGATTATGGGTTACTTCTGCATGTAGTATTATTTAGTTTTATGATAGAAGTCAGTGATAAACGTTACTGAACATTTTTACCAGGCGTTCCTTACACATTCTTCAGCCAATGGAGTGGATGCAAGGTGACCTTGTACCAGGATTCCCATGTTCCGAGCAATTTCATCCCTAAGATACCTCTGGACGAAGGGAAGTTTTACGAGCCGCATCGCTGTTGGGAGGACATTTTTGACATGATAAAAAATGCTAAGCATCTGATCTACATAACAGGGTGGTTTGTGGACACTAGCATCACTCTAATCAGGGACTCGAGGCGCCCAAGGCTCGAGGGAGACATAACACTGGGGAGCTCCTGAAGAAGAAAACCAGTGAAGGTGCAGGTGGAAAACGAGTTAATTTCTTGTTCAACTTTCCTTGATTATTTTTTGCATGATATTATTAATATATGTTCAACAGGAGTGAGGGTACTGATGCTGGTTTGAGACGATTGGACCTCTGTAAAGCTCTTGAAACAGGATGGCCTAATGGCTACCCACGACGAAGACACGGAGGCTTATTTTGAAGGGAGCGAGGTGTATTACGTGTTTTTCCCGCGCACATGCCCGACCCAATAGAGGCATATGAAGCCTTTGCTTCAGTCCCAAAATTTCTCCATATTTTAGGGGCCCATTTTTCTTTCAAAAAACTCCCATATATATATAATAATAAATGCAAATAAAACAAAACAAAAGTTAATATTTCCCTACTTTGAAGAAGGAAAATTTGAAAGTCTTTCCATTTTCTCCTTTGCGGCGCAGCGGCTCAAACTCGAGCTTGACTGCTCTGTTTTGTTTTTCAACACAATTTCTTCTGAGGGTTTGGTCAATCTTGGCATTCTGGTCTTCTTCTTCACGAAATTTCATTTCTGTCGACGTTGTTATTGGAGAATTTATAGTTAGTATCAATCTTCAAATCTTTTGATGTTTTGTTGGATTTATACTTCGGTTTGTTGTGTATTTGAACTGCAAATTTTATAATTTTTCTAATTTACTGTAAAATTGAAATTTCCATTTTTCAATCAGCTTGTTGCGCCTCTGCTTTGATTTTTAGGGTCTACGTGCACCTCTTTTTATCCCCTAAGGAGCATATTTACTTGCCAAAAGGTATGTTTATTGTAGATCAAATATTATGTTTGAGAAAAAAATTAGAAAGTTGATCAGTAAGACGGAAGAGTAGAAGACAATAGGTTGTAATTGTATGGATGTAGAGATTCTTAAATAGAGTTGGGGACTATTCTAAAATTCATGTTTAACTGGGCTGCATTTATGTTGAAGTTGGTTTACATATGAACTGAACACAAACAAGAAAGACCTTATTTGACTTGAAAAGAAACTATCTGATCCGGCCGGTCACAAGCTCGCACCGGAACTGAGGGACGCGTATTTCCGGCCCCAATCTTGCTCCGGTAGGTTAGTTCAAAGATTAGATCCATGTTGTGTGTGTTTGAATGTTGTTGTGTTGCTTGAATTTTGACGTTCAAATTCTGGTGTTGCGATGTTGTAGCCGTCCCTGTCTTGCCAGTGTTGTTTCCAGGCTGCTGAGGACGTTGGTGACAGCGCGTTGGTCGCACGCGCCAGTGTCTTCCCGCGCATGAATAGCACGCGCCACTAGCGAGGGAGCGCTTTTGCCGAAGTGTTAAATCTGATTTCCGGGGTAATTTTTTTGTTGGCATTAAAATATTTTATGTGTGGAATAGATTTTATGTAGTGTAAGAAATGGATTAGAAACCTTTGTTTTAGTTGTAGTGGAAAATGCACAAGGTAGTTTCAAATTTGATGTACGAACAATGAGTACATGGGTGACCAAAAATATCTTTCCAGTGAAATTTATTTGCATTGAAATTTAGTTCTAGTAAATTTTTTCGGAGTGAAATGCACAATCTAGTTCTAGTAAACTTCTGTGCAGTGAAATTTATCACCACGTTGTGTGGATTTTCATAGTTTTGTATTTGAAAACTGTTGCAAATACATGTACCGCTATTAATGGATAATACTTATAACTATTTGGAGTCGTTGTGCAAAGGGATGAAGTTGGGGGAGTGCTATTCTAGCACACTTGTACAAGCTTATGTGACGCCGTAATTCCTCCGAAAAATTCCATATCTGGGCCAGTTGTTCTCCTAAAGGTAACAATTGCTTCAACTACTCCTTCTTAGTGTTAACCAGTTTCATATTCAGGGTTGACGCTATAGTTTCATGCCTTCTTTCCTATTAGTTGTGGGCGTGGGAGAGAATACCGAGCATTCGTCCCACTGGGCGCCTTCTGTTGACCAACACTTTGAGTGCCGTTGGGTCCAAGTTTGTATTAAGTTACTAGAACATAACAATTCACAACCTTTGTCTAACTTAGCATACCTAATGATCTTCATTCTCTCCTACGCAGGTAGAGAGCCCAGTATGATTGTTCTCGATCACCAACCGTCCAACTCCTCCTGCCAAACAGGGTGATCGAAGACGGTGCCCTTCAAGACCTGCTCCTACCATTGGTTTCTCCCAAGTCGGCCCTTCACATGCGAGTCCGACCTACGAAGAACCATCAAACGCTGGACCATCGCACTACACCGGTTCATTCCAGTGCATACTTTACTCCAACTAGTAATCAGGCTCACTTGTCTTTGACTACTCCGTTCCCCACTACTAGTGGTCCTCATCTTCAACAACATTTCACTGATGAAACTGCAGAGGCTATGGAGGAGGATTCAATGGAGGGAATTCAAGATGAAGAATCAACAACGTCCACTCATGTGCCTATAAGAAGACGCACATCTAAGACCATACGGCCGCCTCCTTGTGGAACAGGTGGAAAACTCTGCGGAGGCCGTCATTAGTATATTCGACACTCGTTCACCTACCATTGTACTATTATTACATACATTACTACCAAACCTTAGCGGAATTTATTCAAGTTTTATTA
>JAULKM010151257.1:0-17245 GCA_032355605.1 Rubia tinctorum | reverse complement strand
CTAACAATATCTCACATGATGATATTAGAGTCTATATACTAATTGAAATATATGGTCAAACATGGTCTGAGAAAGTTAACAAAAAAATAGGCCAAAACTGCTGGGACGGAGGGAGTATATTTTATTAGAAATAATTAAAACTTGTAAAAAATTAATATTTTAAAATAATATGGTATAACGAATCTAAGTTATCTAACAAGATATCATCTAATAGTATTTATGTTTATACACTAATTGAATTTAATAGTTAAAAATTAAAAAAAACTAAATGAATAATTAAATTGCACCTTATTGGTTGAGCAAATAATTCTGAAGTAAAATTGAAGGACTTGAATTTATTTTGGCTCACTACGAGAACAGGTTGTTTTCGAGACGCGATAAAAATTGTCCTCCATTAAAAGCATTTGTCGTCTCAGAGTTGTTTCAAGTGTGGTCCTTTCAAAAACAGAAAGAGATGAAAATGGTGTCTCAAATAGTATTTACAACAACATTGAGTCAGTTCTTTTATTCTTTGAATGGCTCTCTGACATAAAACATGTCATTTATTTTTTATTTTATACACTGCATTTGTTAAGTTATATAATAAATTTAGTAATTTTTAAAATATTTTTATATTTTCACATTCAAATATATATTATTATTTATTTTAACTTTTAAAATATAATATTTAAATTTTATAAAAAATTACATTTAAGGTTCAAATCACTATGGACTGTTCATAATCTCATATAAATGCCGCTTTATCTGAGAATTTCTCTTATTCTTTTATCCTGGTTTAGATGGCTTAACAATTAGACAAGAATATTTTTTATTTGAGGAGGTTTTCTGATAGGTGGTCTATCCTTAAATTATGAATAGTTAATTTATTGTATTTTTTCACTGCATTTGTTTTTATATTATATTTTTAATGCATAAAAGTTTAATCCAGGTTTTCTTAAAATTCAAGCATTATTATATAAAAGTTTCAAGAAAGAAATTAAACGTGAAAATTATTTTAGATCTAAGAAAAAAATTATAATATGGGTACTCAAGATTAGATTGACGAAGAATAAGAAGAAACGATGGATAAACTGGAAGTAATTTACTCCATCCGTTTAATTGGAAGTGGCACACTTTCCTTTTTTTTGGTTATTTTTATGAATTTGACACACTTTCCTTTTATGGCAAGATTCCTTCAATTTTATCCACTCATTTTACTTTTCCTTTTCTAAATTCAATTTCATCCACACATTTCATTCAGTTAAATCCAAACATCTAAGACTACCATGTCAATTCCAGTGAAACAGATGGAGTATACAAAATTGTTGGGGGGGACGGAAATGCCATTTTCAAGATTCAAATTTCTTTGTCAAGCTAGATATACTAGCAAACATGAAATATTGGATCATGGATTGCTGTTTTGATTTATTTGTGTCCCTCCAAAAGCCTGAAATTCATCATTACACAATTAGCTCCATTTCTTCCTTATCATGATTAGAAAACCGCTCCTAACCAGTGCACATGTTCTAGTTTGAATTCGATGCAAACCCCCCACCAAATTTTGAAAAGTTTTGATAACGGTACTTTTCCATTTTCAAAATTGGGATTTGAGTTGATGAAAACAATTTTCTCCCCTAAAAGTTTAATTTTTATACATTTTGATTTGAGCAAATGAATTCTGTGACCGGTTAACTATCACCATCGTCAACCTTTGGTCCCTTATATTTTTTTGAACACTTATGGCCCCTCAACTTACAAAACAACTTAATCGTTGCCCGTCTAGAAGTGCTAAAACTGAGTTGCTTTGTAAATTGAGGGGGCAAAAGTGTTTTAAAAAAAAAGGAAGAAGATAAGGCACCGATAGTTAAGGGGTCACAGAACTCATTTACTTAGTATTATTTTAAAATTAAATTCAACAAAATTTTGTACAAAGTCTTGGAAAAAGATCATATTTCCATATGCTTACTGCCGAGTGGGTATATATATAGGCACCAGTATTTTGCCACATAGACACCGACCCCTTGAAATACCGGTGTATAAACAGGGCGTACTAAAACGTAGTTACATAGGCACCGATAGTGTATATCGGTGCCTAAGTAGGGCGGTGCTAGAACGTAGTTACATAGGCACCAGTAGTGTATACTTGTGCTGGTATACACTACATGTGGTTCAAATCTACATTCCAACACCCCCTACTTAGACATTGGTATCTCAAGGGGTCAAAATACTGGTGTCTATGCTCGTTTGTACCGGTGCTAGTAAATAGGTGAGATCAATAAAAACAAGGCACCGATTTTATCGGTGCTCATTTTTTATTAAAAAAATTAGAAATTAAAATATTTAATAAAACACAAAAAAATACTAAAATATAGAATAAATCGTTAATTGAATTCAATGAATACTCAACACTAATACACCACTAAAATAGGTAAAACTAACTCGTATCAATTTACACTAATATAAAAAGTGCTTCTAACAAAGGTAGCCAAATCTTCAGCTAGTGCTATTTCTTGAGTTTTAAGCACGAAAATTTGATGTGCCTCTCTAGCAGACATTATACTCTTTAAGCCTGCATTATCAATTGAGCATAGATAAGTATAAAATTAATCACAAATGTAACAACCCACCGTTTTGTACATTGAAGGAAAGAAGCAAGATTCAGACTAACCTCTGTTTTTACCTCATCACCCCCTCCCTCGAATCGATTTGAATCGGTGTGTGGAACTCTGGGGTTGCCTCTATATGAATTCCCTCGAATTCGTCCTCATCCCAGTACTCGATGGAGCAGGAAGGTTTCTTGACATCATCAATGGGGGGGGGGGCAGACCGACGTCGGATTGAGGAGGGTCACGGTGGAGGAGCGGAGGGGGAGATCGGCGGGGAGGGCGGGGAGGGCAGAGAGGGGCTGGGAGGTGGCACCAACGGAGAGGGAGAGGTAGTGGAGGAGGAGGGAGAAGAAGATGGAGAGGATGGAGATGAGATAGAGGTAGGATAGTGGGAGGGCAATGAGGGTGGGTTAAATTTAGGGTTTCAAATTTTGTTTATATTGACAAAGATTTAATGGGTTAGATTCAATCAACAAAAGAAATTAATGAGTCATATTAAATCAAGTTGGGCTTTTTTTTAGAGTAAAGTGCTAAAGTGACTATGACTTTATGTTGAAAGTGCCAATATAACCATGCAATTTCAGAAAGTGTCAAAATAACCCTTGATTTCGCCGACTTTTTAGTCAACTAATTCATGGGCGGATTTTGTTAAAAATACCATTTTGCCCTTGTCAAAAAAAGAAAAAAAAAATCAAATTCTAATGATTTCTTTCACGCTAATGGTTTCCGTTCTTTCCTTTCTCCGGCCCTCGCATCAAAATTCCCCTCCCAATTGAATCAAAATTCCTGGTTGACTTTCTAATAGAGATTAGAGTTAATCAAGATTAGGAAAAACTCTTATCATCAAAATTCTTTTTGTCTCTCGCATCAAAATTCTTTCTAAAAAATTATGTCCTATCCGCCACCGAAATTGAAGCACCGATGGGAACCCACTTGAGCGGGGCAGCACCCACGACAGAGAAGCAACAGATTCGGAGTATGGGTATGGAGAGCATCATAATTTGGGGTACGGATTTTCAAATTGTGGTTCTCTAAAAACCCCAAATTAACACGGCAGATTCCAAACCCACTATAGGTGTTTCATGGTTTTTGGGTTAAGGGAGAATGTTTTGAACCAGGGAACGATGGTTGATGGCGGAGCATGGGGGTGCGTTTTGAGGTGACCGGAGGGCTGGGGGTTCGTTTTGAGGTGATCGGAGGTAGGTGGAGGGTGGCTAAAATAATCCCTCTACCGATTGGCGGAGAATCTTGACTCTAGCGGTGGCAGCAGTTTCTGACGGCGGAGGGACGGCGGTTTGTGGCGGAGCAGCACTGAAGAAGAATAGGGTATTCCGTCATTTCATTTTTTTTCATTACCAAAATTTCATGGGTCAACTCCGGAATAAGGGAGTTAGGTTATATCGGCACAAATAATTAGTTAGGGTTAAATTGGCACTTTCTCAAATTACAAGGTTATATAGGCATTTTCAACCTAAATTTAGGGTTATAAATGTATTTGTCCCTTTTTAACGTGTAAAGCACCGGTACTTGTGTCCAAAAGGCTCATACTGGCGCTTATGTATATGAAAAACAGCTTCTTAGAGCTGTTTTAAATGATTTTTTTTAAAATGAACCCTAGAGCAAACCCAAGATTTTTTTCTAAGTATAGAGCACCGGTATGTAACGGTGCCCAAATGGCTCATACCGGTTCTATGTTATGAAACTCAGCTGCTTAGAGATGCTTTAATTTTTTAAATAAAAAAATGGAACCCGAGAGTAAAATCATGATTTTTTTCTAAGTATGGAGTATCAGTACAGATATCGGTGTCTATGTATATGAAAAGCAGATGCTTAGTGCTGCTTTAAATAGGGTAAATTTATTTATTTTGGATCCGAGAGAAAATTGGGGGGGGGGGGGGAGGGAAATTGTAAGTATGGAGCACCGGCATACACACCGGTGCCTAAGTAATTGAAATCGGTGCTAAGTTCAATATTTTAAAATATTAAACAATCCCTCCAATTTTTGAATAAAAATTCAGGAAAGTCAATTTCCCGCCATAATGTAGCACCGGTATTTATGAAAAACAACGCCGGTGCTATTATTATTTGATTTCTAAGTTAACTATTTAATTTATACTATTAGGTCCATAGAAAATTTTTGGAGGCGGAAAATCACGAATTGAAAACATCAAAACACAATTAAATAAGAGACAATTGCGCGTCCGAAATTTGGGTTACAATGGGTGAACGGAAGCGTCTCTAACATATTTATGGAAAATTATGATATGGCTTAAAAATTTGTTACGACATTATCCTTCTCTCCAAAATACACGATTTTTTATTGTATAAATATAGAAATAGAAAATAATTGTTTTTTGATGAAATGTTGAAAAGTACTAGTACATGTTCTAAATTAACTTAGAGTTGCTTAGAAGTAAGAAAGAGAAATCTTAAAGGATTACCGATATGTTCTTGTGCCCGATTGTTGATATATATTTTGTTACAAAATTTGAAATAAAATGGGGGTGTACAGGGTAGGATCACGTTTGAGTGAATTTTAATTTGGAGTTACGGGTAAATTTTTTTACCTTTGCACTTAGATCCCTCCAAGAAAGTTGGAGTTGTCGAATCACAAAATTGGCGACACCAAAATGCAATTCAATAGTATACGATTGGAAAATTTTGATTTGGGCATATATGTGTGAACGGAAGACCTCAAAAGTCAACATTGATTACTTCTACACGGCCTTGGAAAATTAGACTATGACCCAAAATTGTGTTACCCCATTATCCTTTGCTCCAAAAAACATATTTTTATTATTTTTGCCTAAATATAAAATTCTAAAATAAATTAATTTTTGGTGAAATGTTGAAAAACACTAGTACATGTTTTAGAATAAGTTAGAGTTGAATACCTAGAAGTAAGAAAGGAAAATCGGAAAGGATTACTCATATATTCTTGTGCCAGATTGTTGATAAATATTCTGTTAGCATCACGTTCGAGCGGATTTTAATTTGGAGTTACGAGTAAAGTTTTTACTCTTTGCACTTAGATTCCTCTAAGAAAGTTGGAGTTGTTGAATCACGAAATTGACAACACAAAAACGCAATTCAATAATATACGATTGCGACTTTGCGATTTGGGCATGTATGGGTGTATGGAAGGTCTCAAAAGTCGACATTGATTACTTCTACACAGTCTTGGAAAATTACAATGTGGCCCAAAATTGTGTTACCTCGTTATTTATTACTCCAAAATACATAATTTTTGTTATTCTTGCCTAAATATAGATATATTAAATAAATAAATTTTGTGGTGAAATATTGGAAAGTGCTTATACATGTTTTTTCAGTAACTCATAGCATAAACCAATTTTCAAGAGTAATCATGCCATAAACCCAATTTTCAAAAAAAAAATCTATGTATTTTCCCGTTGTTGGATTCATTCATACTCATCGGTGTCATTTGTCAACATACCGGTGCTAGATATTTTTCAACCAAAATTTACCCGCCAAAATTACTATTGTCATTCATCCAAAACCGGTGACGGAAAATGTTAAATTTAGACTTCTTCAAAGATACTGGTATTTGGCACCAGTATTTATTGTACCACTGCTGAATTTATTCATAGGCACCAATACTCAGTGTAGCGGTGCTGGATTTATTCATAAGCACCGGTATTTTGGTCCATTTGATAGAATACCGGTGCCCATGAAATGCCTATGTACATGTTTTCCAATAGTTTTATGAAAAGATGAGGTTTAAATAGAATAATACGAAGTTGGAGGTTTATAAATAAAAATAACTACAAGTGAAACATTTGAGTTTCGGTTAGAAACATTGCATATTTGAAGTAAAACATACACTATTTTTTACTCCAAAAAAATGCAATGTTTCTAATCAAAACTCAAATAGGCGTGTGACTTTACCTAATAGCTTATAACCCAAATTTGACCCAAATTTTAATTGGCTTAACCCACAAAATTTTCATATTTGTGGTAAAATTACAATTGAGTTCTTGGCCTTTCAATTGTTTATGGAAAGACTGCCTTTTGAGAGAATAACTTTAAACTTGTACAATTTTATTAATTTTATTTCACACAAATTAATTTTATTTCATCAATTAATTTTATTTAACTAATTTTATTTTAATTCAAATCACACGAAAAAAGGAAAAAATATTGTTATTGATCGCTTTGAATCTACATTAATTTGTTTAAATCGGTGAACGGTCTCATCACAAAGCAAATTTTAAGAGCATCTCCAATGCATTTTTCTTTTGGGTGAACTTCTATTGCCACATGACTTATTGACTCAACCTTGAATTCAATCTCCAATCCAAGAGTCACATAAGAGGGTCGATATTACGTGGCAAAATTTTTCAGCGACTCCGTCGAATTGAGCCTCTGTTCTCAGAGGGTGAAATTGAAGGCCGTGTTTTGCCAAATCAGTCAAAAAATTAAGCGAGTAATTCAAATTTTGTTGCTGACAGATTATAAATGGCGGATTATACATGCAAATTTGAAACTGCAGGAAGAAGAAATAAAGCATGTATAATCTGAGGGAGCAATAGATAAATTGTTCATAGATCGAAGTCTTACATTTTTTTTGTATCATATCCTTGCCGATTATTAAAATTTTCAGGTGTTGAATGAAGATATTCTCACATACTATTATCGAGTTTTCCCTGAAAAGTGTATTATTTTATAAGAAAAAAATGAATTTCCCATTTCATGTTATGCATCAATTCTTTAAACATTTTTTGAATAACTTGTTCTGGTTGTTAAGAAAATGCCTTTAGGGTATTACTTGAAATTGGGCCAAACTGGGCCTGAAACTAATAAGAAATACATTGGATAAAGCCCGAAGCTAACATAGCTTAAGCCCGACATCGAATTGCAATTTCGGGAGAATGCTAGTTTATATTTTGTGTTCGTGAACATTTTATTGGAAAATTGGTCAGTAAAGCGAACATTTTGTTGGGAGAAAGGCAACTCAATTTGATTCAATTCAGTTCATTTTGATTCAGTTTAGTTCATTTTGATTCAGTTTAGTTAGTTACAATTATTTTGGTTTAGTTCAGTGATAATTAATTCAGCTCAATTCCAATAAGCTATTCTCAGCTCTTATCAGTTTAGCTAAGCTCTTTTCAACTTAGCTCAACTCTTCCCGGCTCCAATAAATTCATCCCAACTCAACTCAATCTTCTCAATTGTTCACAATTGCAATAAATTCAAATCAGTTCAGGTTCGTTTTAGCTGAATTGGACAAGGTCTAACATCCATATTTGAGAAAAAAACACAATCATGAACAATTATGAGAAAAATGCGAAAATAACCTTATATTTTGCATGAAATTACTAATATAATTTTGTAAATTTAAAAGTGTTAATATAATCCTGGGATGACTATTTTGTAATTTAACCAGAAATTTGTGAAGATTAATGATATCCCTAGAAAAATTGAAAAAAAAAGAAAGAAAAAGTCTCTTGAAAAGTGATAAGTATTACGCTTATATAAGTGCATATGGAAATATATATATATATATATATATTAATACACTTATCAATATATATAAGAGTATACGAGTATATTGATAATGAAAATTATGGTTGTAAATGGTTATTCAAAATTGAACGTGTGTGTATCATTATAAATAAGGATATATGTATATAAATATAATCCTATATAATTTCAGTAAGTGCACATATAATCCTGACATAATTTTTAGTGTAAAAATAACCCTAACTACTTTACATAAGTGCAAATATAACCCTAATGACTAGATTTTGGCAATGCTTGGTCATTTCCGGCTATTGAAATGACCAAAATGCTCTTACTGCCCAAAATAAAAACTTGAAAGATAAAATTGCCCTTTGCCTGCTACTGTTATGCCACCACCATTGCCAGGTTTTTGTCGGTCGACAGCCAGTTCGCCACCGCCACCACCACCCAGCTCCAGCCCCGTCACTCCTACCTTAAACCGTCACCCCACCCACTCCACCGTCAGCCACCCCACCTTCCACCTCAGCTCCAACCCTGCCACCCACACCACCAGCTTCGCCGCCGTCGCCACTACCCAGTCCAGCTCATCGCCACCACCACCACCCAGTATCTAGCCTCGCCACTCCTAACTCCAGCCCCGCCACTCTCACCGCCAGCCCCCACCGTAGGCACCACTACCCAGCCCGGCCCGCCTCCGCCGCCACCACCACCACCACCCAGCTCTATCCCTACCATCCCCACAACCCGAACCCTGGCCTAGCGCCACCTCCCTAGCCCTGCCACCTCCACAATGCAAACCCTAGCATTCAATTCCCTCCAAAACACCACCTCCCGACGCCAATCGACAAGAGGGTTAGCATTTGAAGATCTAAAAAATAATAATTAGATTGAATAGGATGCAAACAAAAAAATATGTGATCGACGGTGGGTGGCGGGAGGGTGAAATTATAGCGCAGACCGGTGGGTAGACAAAGAAGAAAAGAAGAAAATGTAGAAGAAGAAAAGAAGAAAAGGTAGAAGAAGATGGGTTATTTTAGGTTCACCTTTATTTTTCATTTTTTGAAGGGGTAAATTTGTCTTTTTATTATAATCCGACCTTAATCTCGCGGAAAAGGTTATATTTGCACATACACTAACTATCTAGGTTATATTTACACTTTAAATTATCACAGGACTATATTTGCACTTATGTGAATTAGATAGGATTTATATATGCACTTTTCTCTTATAAAAACTAACTAAGGATAATTGAGTCAGTTGTAAAAGCTCAATTACAATGGGAAAAGTAATTCAGTTGAAACTTTTTCATGTTAAAGACTCCAACAACTTCATACAATCAGATGAATAAACCATTGTAAATAAATATTTTGACAACGAAAATATTAGTGTAAGAAAGAGGTTTTCTCGTAGCGCAATGAAAGTCTGTATTTAAAAAATGTTGCTAATATATAACTTGAGATAAAACACACATATATATTGCATAAATTAGTGTAAATTAAAAGTGAAAAAATATATTAATTTACTAGTGGAAGAACAATTAAAAAAACACAAAGTTTTGTTTTATACCGCCTAACTTTAGGCAGGAACTATTATACAATCATAATATATACTAGTAATTCGGATGAGGTTATTTTAAAATACTGATCAAAACATCGAGGACTTACTTTGTAAATATAATAACTATATATATATCATTATTCATTTTAGAAATTAGTCCAGAACCCTCTGTCTTCTGCTCCATTCGTCTTCCCCGTTCTTCCTCAACCGCTTCCAACGGCGGTGCACGGCGGTAGCGCATCAACGACGACTGTGCATCCATTGCGGCGGCGCATCCACGGCAGCGACACAGGTGGATCCTGAAACGATCTCAACGATTCTCATATGCATTATAGATATCTTCATCATTTACATCCTGACTACCATCATCACTAGAGGAGTTGTCAACACTAGATATTTCTGAGTTGGAACATACAACCTTATCTGTCTTTTCCATGTTGGAACATGCGTCATCACTTTCTGATAGATCATGAATTTTAGCTCCAAATGCAATATAATTACTGGTGAATTCCCCTTCATCTTTCTCCTTTTCTTCATCTTCACTCCATGAAGTTACATATGATCTTCCTTGCTTCTTCCAAGTATTAGCACATTCATCCTAGATGTATCTGTATCCTTCACATTCCCTGCATTGAATCCTTCCTAACTGCTTTGTTTCTCCACTCTGATTTCTTGAGAATTACTGATTGGTTTGTTCCATTCGATTTCCACGATTATTCCCAAAGTCTTTTGCCCGAGGTCTATTACCACCATATCTTTCTTGTTATTTTCTATTCACAACATTTTTCAGCATTCTTGAGAAATTCTTGGTGATAAATGCAAGTTCTTCAATACAACCATCACTATCAACTTCATGCATGATCTTCGACGACAAAGCTTTGAAAGCCAATTTTTTGCGCTTTCTTTGTAGGCTGTTATAATGTTATCTCATAGGTTTGAAATGATCCCTTTAGTTTATCTAACGTCATGGTGGTCACATTTCTTGCTTCTTCTATTGCTGCAACTTTCATGGAAAATTATTGAGGGAGTGATCTCAAAGTCTTTTTCACCAGTTTGGACTCCTTGTAGGTTTTACCAAGTTGGTAAGCCATATTGGTGATGTCTCCTAGTTTTCCATTGAACACAACAATAATATCATCCTCTTCCATCTTCATTCTTCAAACTTTGTAACCAACATTTGCAATTTAGATCCATGTATGTGACTTGTACCTTCATGTATTATCTGCAGAATATCTCATTATTTCTTTGCCTGATGACATGTAGAGATAAGTTTAAACTGATTTTATCCACTGTTGTGAAGATCACATTTAAGGCTTTGGAATTTTCCATTGAGGCCTTTAGCTTGTCTCCAGTCCATGATGACTACTTACCTTTGGCTTTAAGTTTCTTCGAACTAGATCCACTTTCTTTTGAACAGGATTCTTCTTTTCAGTTGGTGTATCCCATTACACTTCAACATAGTGCTAAGCCAGTTCATCCAGTGAGTTTATGAAAACTCTCATGCGTGCCTTCCAGCAATTGTAGTTTGTTTCTTTCAATAGTGGTGGCCGAGAAACTGAATTTTCTTCTTTGGTTGCCATTGATACAACCGGATCTCACTTTCCTTGACACAAAAAAGTAAGAATAAGTGACTCAGCTCTTATACCAATTGGAAATTGGTTTTACCTAATTATATTAATTATTACTACCATGTTCCAATATAACTTATCTAACCAAGTATGCAGTAAAGTAAAGCATAAACACACGAGACTTGGTTACGCAGTTCACAATGAATCCACTAATCAGAAAGATGCAGTACAAAGTACACCATACAATAATACTTATCTTATCTAATTATATGTGTGAATTCTGCAGCCTCCCCTTGCTACCGATCCGCCTTGATCAAATTCCCTCTGATCTCAAAACTCGTTAACGCTGGATCTCCTCCTCCCGAGAAATTAAGTTGTATGATTCTGAACTTGATCACAAGGTTATGATAATGTTGAAACACAAACAAAAGCTCGAGAGCACTTCTTTGAATATCGAAAACCTGGATGCAGATTTTCTTCAATTAAATCCATAAGTAACTCAACCAAATTGTCCTCTATTTAAATCAATCACACGTATCATCTTCTGTGCGAATATAATTCCTTCTCCATTTAAAATTCTATTTTCAATCAAATCCTTGGAGATAGGTATTATCAAATCTAATCTATTAAAGAAAGAAACTAAAATATATTCCGTCCAAATCCTTTCCAAAAAGGATATTATCAAATTAATTTCAACTGCCATCCAATCCAATCATACAAATATATGAATTGATATATTATTCAATCACAACTCATGAACGAAAATATTACCTCTTGGATTACATCTCCGAATTCCTTATATCACCCGAATTTCCTCTTTGATGTTTCAACACAAAATATTCCATATTTGCATAATTTTTGCAAATTGCCAATTAACTAAATATGAACTTTACAGGTCGTGCTGCTGAAATTTGCTATAATGATCCAGCCAAGGTTTAAGTTTTGCTTTACCGAGTTATTTGAGAGTATGCTTTGTATTTGGATTTCTTCATTTGACTTCTAATCCAACTATGTAGATGGGTTTACAAGCACTCCCCTTGTTTTCTTAAATTTGACACATCTATCTTTTTTGTATGTTTTTGTTATGATTGACACATTTACTTTTATAGTAAAAAGGGAATTATTTTTAACCATTCATTAAAAATTTTACTCTCCTCGCTCAATTATTTCTATACATTTCAACTTGCAAATATAACAACTCGTAAACCTATTATGCCAAACATAACAAATTGGATGGATTACTTTTTAGAGAAAAAATGCGTACATAACCCTATCTAATTCGCGTAAGTGCAAATATAAACTCTTGAAAATTGAAATGTAAATGTAAACCTTGATAGTAAGTGTAAGTGCGAATATACCCATTATGGCAGATTTAGGTTGGAATTCAGTGAAAAGACTATTTTACCTCTTTGAAAAATTTAATAAAAAATTGAAAATGTCTATAATGCTCCCAACCCCTAATTTACCTTCTCCTTTATCCATCTCTTTCTTTCCTTCCCTGGTGTTTCATTCTCTTCTCCACCGACTAAGTCCGAATTAACTCATTCCCCAATTTCTTCTTTCTCAAAATCAAAAGGCCTAACATAGAATAATTGTTGGCAACTCCCTCCTCGACTCCACCTTATTCTCTCTTCGCACTAAATAAGTAGATACATTTATTTCAGTTCACCAACAACCAATCCCTCATTATCACCGTTGGAGGGCTGGTTGGTGCTGGGGTAGCGGAACTGGAGTCTAATAAGCCAGCATCGAAGATCGGTCCCGATAAGGAAGATTCAAATAGAGGAGAAGGCTTGAGGTTGGTGCTGTGGCGGTGGTGCCGAAGACAGAAGTAGATGCAGAGACGACTGATGACGAGTTGATAGGGAGCCGTTGAGAGCGATAGGGCTTAGAGAAGGGGAGAATTGTGAAGTTGACGACGAGGGATTTGTGAGGATGAGGGATTGCCAACTATTCTCTTAATCCTCCGCCGCCACAGTGGCTGAAACAGAGATGACTTGCAGCAACATGGGTGGAGAAAGTTGAAGAGATGCTAAAAGTTGGTGTTGAGGAATCATCCAATGTTGCAGAAACTGAGATTGATAAGGTTGGAGAAATGTGTTGCAGAAAATGAGATTGAGAAGGTTGAAGAGATGCGGAAGAAGTGGAGGTGGAGCGACGGTGGAGGAGGTGGTAGTAGAGGTGGTGGAGCAGTGGGTAAAGGGAATTTTTGTCTTTCAAAGTTTTGTATTTGGCTCAAAGAGAATTTTGGTCATTTCCATTCAGTCAATGGCCGGAAAATGGTCAGGTAAGGCCGAAATATAGTTTTAGGTTCATATTTTCACTTTCATTAAGTAGTTAGAGTTGATTTTGTACTAAATTTTTTTGAGAGTTATATTTGCACTTATTCAAATAGATATGGTTATATTTGCATATATCCCTACTTTTTATTGGTAAGACTTTTGAATCAGAGTAAAATTGAAGCAAGTTATTTTCCTTAATACTGTGTGCATGACCATGGAGAATTAATGTACTCCCTCTGTCTTGGAATAATTTGGTCACTTTCTATTTTCGTGCGTCCCACATAATGACACATTTAATTCTTACCTAAAATGTTAAAGAATATAGAAAAAAATGCGTTTATAACCCTACCTAGTTAACATAAGTACTAATATAACATTTTGATAATTGAAAGTGCAAATATAACCCTAAATACTTGATGTAAGTGTAATTTTACCCATTCCGACATTTTAAGGCCATAATTAATTGAAAAGATGATTTTACCACTCTGATTTTTTTATTATAAAAAAGTAAAAAAAGAAGATGAAATTACAATTTTAACCCCTAAACCCTATTATTTCTTCTTCCTTCCTCTCTTATTTCCTTCCACTTTCATGCCTTTTCTTCCACTTCCTCCGCCGGTGAGCTAAGATTGGGAATGAACTGTGTGGCGCTAGTGAGCTGGCTAGGCTCGATACGGCGGGGCCATCGCAACCTAGCAGTGACACCCTTTCTTCTTCTCTTCTTTTCTTCCACTTCCGCCATCGGTGGGCTAAGAGTGGGAATGATCGATGAGGCATCGGTGAGCTAGCTGGGCTCGATACGACGGAGGTCGCAACAACATCAACAGAGCTAGGGTTGGGGTTGACATCAGCAGCCCCGCTGCTATGTTGTGGTGAGGCTGGAGGTGTGGGTAGCGATCGGGTGGTGGTAGGAGGGGGCGGGAGGAGGCAGAGCTGGCTGGGAAACCAGTACTGCAAGGCGGAGGAGGCCATCGAGTTCGAATTTGAGGTCAGCGTTCCCGACGTAAAAACGACCAGGTTTCCGATCAAAGTGGCCATCGCCGCCCTGAATGTCAAAGAATACCAGCTAGCTCCACTCACTGATTCCAAGCTCCCGGTAAGTTCATATTTCTGGCCAACTAATTTATTGGAATTATCGAATCAGAATCGGTTTACTGAGTTCATTTTACTGTAGATTGTTCCGGGGTACGACGAGAGCTTGCGGGTTGGCAGAAATTGGTGGTGGCGGTTGGTGGCCGGTGGAGGAGTGGTGGTGGCACAATGGTAAAACTGTACTAGTATTTTTAGGTTTTAGGCCAAAGAGAATTTTAGTCATTTTATGTGTAGTCAACGTCGGTCAACGCTGGAAATTGTATCTTAGGGTTATATTGGCACTTACATCAACTAGTTAGGGTTATTTTTGCACTAAAAATTATCTGAGGGTTATATTGACATTTAGTCAAGTAGGTAGGGTTATATTGGTATATATCCCAAGAATATATTGTAAAATTCATTTAATATCCTCTTTAATTTTAACAAATTTTTGACTAGATTTACCGTTTTTCCAAAATATCCCTACAATTTCACAATTATTCCGGGATAGAGAGAGTATTTAACAAAAATAGTATTATGTTCATGCTATCTTTTAGGATGAAAAGTTTCCCTAGACAAACAAAACATTATTTCTTGGTAGTAATAATCATTCCCTTGTAACCAAACCTCGCAATTATAATCGTTCACCAGAAATAATGCCCAACTTAATTGGGCTTCTATTATCCTACTAAATATAAACACAATATGCCTGCCCTCTAACCTTCCTAGACACCTCCTTATTCCCTCCTTCAACTTTCTTCTCAAGATGTATTAAGATCAATTCCTTAGTAAAAAAATGTTTTTAATTTAATCCAAAAAAATAAACTTACTTCCCCAAGCTCAACCTCTCTCTTCACCACTCCGTAAGAAGTTTTGAATGTTCAGAATTTTTTGGTTATGTGTGAAAGAGGCAAAAACATTACCACACACATCAAAATACCGATTCAAATCATCATAGAGTGCGCATCTAAAAACAGGATTTAAACTGTAAATTAAAAGAAATGAAAATAAAAATTTTAGATCGCATTAAGTGGATCATAATAAAAATGGATATATACCAATATAACTTTACCTACTTGAACAAATACCAATATAACCCTCAATGATAACCCTACATACTTAACGTAAGTGCTAATATAACCCTATTTTTTAGTGCAAAGATAACCCTACCTACTTAATGTAAGTGCTAATAAGACTCTAAGACACCATTTTTGGTGTTGACCGTGTTGACCAAGTTTAAAATGACTAAAATGCCCTTTTGCCTAAAATCTAAAAGTGTTACGACCATTTTCACCTTATGCCACTCCCACCCCTTCCATCAGCCACCACCACCATCCCTGCACCGGCCGCCACCACCTCCTCCACCGGCCGCAGCCGCTTCCACTCCCTCCACCCGACCGCCACCACTCTAATATCACTGATCCACAATTATTCTAAGAAATTCTACCACTAGAACACCGATAGAACATAAATCAATCTAAGCAAAAGAAAATCTACATCCAATTCCAGTATTCTACACCGATAGAATATAAATTACCTCCACTATGTCATTCTCATCACACACCTCACCCTGACACAAGACAGTAGCATTGTCCGAACCTTCCTTGATGGCGGCAACACAACCTCCCCTCCATCGAGTCCCGCCACCGTGAAACCCTAAACCCTCCGCCGCCGACAAGAATCGATATTCACTGACCTAACGCATAGGAGAATGTCACCCTTTGCCTCGCCACCATGAAGAGAAGAAAAGGAAGAAGAATGTCACCCTTCACTTTGCCTCGACGCCACCCGCGACATCCGTCAACAACCAGGTTCGTGTGCTGCGCCACCGCCTCGTCTCGCCGGCACCACCACCGAGCACAACGCCACCCTGGTCCCGTCAGGGATTGCAGCTTTTTGAACCTCGATTTGGCCGGCAATTTTGGCCGTGGATGAGAAGCCCGGTTAAGGTCAGTGATCGGTGGCTGCGTTTTTTCGAAGCCCAATTTTTAAAGATTGATTGTGAAGAGGTTTTTGAAGAAAAGAAAGATGAGGAAAAGAGCTACCGGCGGAAAGAAGAAAAGAAAGAGAAGAAAGAAGAGAAAGAGAGTTGCGGCAGAAAAGAAGAAAAGAAAGAAGGAAAAATAGGGTTTTTTTGGGAGTGAAATTGTAATTTCTTCAGAAGGGTAAAACTAACTTTTCCATCAAATTCGGTATTAAGATGTCGGAATTGGTAAAATTACACTTACATCAATTAGGTAGGATTATGTCTGCACTTTCAAATATCAAAAAGTTTTATTGACACTTATGTCAAACTAAGTAGGTTATAAAAATATTTTTGTCTGAATTCTTAATATTTTAAGCCTATTGAAGACATTATATAAGAATTAATAAAATGGAATCTGCATAAAATCCAAGTCCATAAACATTGAGCATCTATAATCAATCAAATGGGATACTTTGGATACAATTTCTTGGATACAATTTCTTGAGTTTCTCATCAATCTCATTAACCAAATCCCTCTCCCCAAAATTCCTTAGCCCTCTACTCAGAACCTTAGCCAAACACTCATCATCCACCCCCAAATCGGAGCCCCACCCGTTCTTCTTCATCAACCCGTAAATCCTGACCATCGATCGCGCCCTCTCCTAGGGGTGCTTATCGAGCGAGTCGATCGCGAGCCGAGGGTTGCTCGACTCGACTCGAGAACTCGCGAGG
>JAULKM010151256.1:0-33733 GCA_032355605.1 Rubia tinctorum | reverse complement strand
TTATAGCTACGGTTATGTTAATAGCTACCTAAGATAGTCTACTTTTGAAAGCAAGACACCTTGCTTTGGGAGCATACTTCCATCTTTTGTAACAAACAACACTTTCTCTACTGAGCAATATATTAACTGTATTAAAAAAAAAGAGTACCGGCGATGTGATTTCATGCATGTATGATCGAGAGTACCGTTCCGATAATTAGATCCTAGCTTCATTGTATCATCATGTAATAATAATTCATGTTAGGGATTATAGATGCCCTTAACAGGGGTGCAAACCCTCGGTGTACCCACTAATGGCTGCTACCTACACAAGGCGATGGCCCAGGCTCATGATTCTCTAAGAGCAGGCATATTAGCATTGAGAGTGAGTTTTATGGTGAAAGAGGAGCACAAATCGGGTTCTTTTTTCGATCGATACACTTTCCATAATTACAGAGGCGGTGGTGATAACCTATAAGATGACGATGAACCTTTGTGTGATAGACACTGGGAATGGCCGATTATCATCCACACTATATAACATAGACGCGAGATAGGCTTATATGTCTTATATGCGATAGAATCCAGGATCGAATTCATTCATCAGTAATGTTATGAAAATATTCCCAAAGCTAGTTTTACATCATTTAATCTCTCTGAATTTCATGATCATTAGTTGTTTAAATAAAACCCCCCATATATGTTCGTAGCACTAGCCATTCCCGACACACAATCGGAGTGACGCTTGATTGTGAGTTGTGTCTAGTTAACTTTCATATTCTAGCATCTCTGTGAACTACCCTGAACTTGCAACTAATTATTTTCTATTAATGGTAGTGAGCATATGGGAGTATCATATAAATCTTATCTTTGATCTCGCAGCGCTCTGTGGGTTAATTTGCCCAAAAGTTAACGACCTCGCGTAGTGCTGATCAACTCCTTTTCTTCGGTTCATCCATCTACTATTATGTGTTTTAGCTTGTGGCATTCAGTCTACTACCATCCTTGCGAATGAATTTCTACAATCTACCACAATTTTTGAAAATGGCTTTCTACACAGTCCGAAGTGCATACGAACAATCTACAAATAAAAGATCACAAAAATGGTTCTAGACGCTCATAGGGACATTGAATCCATTAGTTCTAAATAAGATACAAATTGATATATTTAGATAAGAAAACCAGAAACGGTCATCTAGATCTTCTGTAATTTAGACTCAGCTAAATCTAGCAATCTACCGTACAAAACATAACAAAAGATATTCTAAATGCCTTAGGAAATAGATGCATTTGACGTCTAATCAAATGCCCCATACTTAAATCTTTACTCATCCTCGAGTAAACAAGAATAAGCAAAGATCTAAGCCTAATATAGCATTCAAAGAATTCCCCCAGAACACACAACATTTTTATTCCTAAACTACCCTAGCACCCAAGCAGTAAGAATATTTTACACTCTCATATCTCAAAGAAACTAAGACAATCTAACAAACCAACAGACCAAATCAGTGTGAAGTTCAATCATGTGAATGTGTAAATCTAGCCCACTCTATCAAAAGTAGCTACCAAAACACAAGCCAAGAGAAGTGTGGAATAAATTTCAATTTCTCTCATTTTTCCTAGGAGCCCTTTTGGATTTTCATCCTAGCTTCCCACATTTATTTGTTTTTCAAAGCTCACATCTCACATTTTTCCACACCATTTGACCACTTACTTTTGCTTAGGTTTTTCAACCTATCCGGGCCTTTTCCATTGTTGTTTAAGTAGCCATTTTGGATTTTTGACTATGCCAGGTATATATTTTTAAAATTTTTGTTGTTGCGCAAAATGCCAAAATTAGGCTTCATACTACATGAAGAATAAAGTAAACAACAGATAAAAATAAATTTTACTAGAATTCCTAACTGCCTAACTACTCCCTCCCCCACACTTCAGCATTGCATTGTCCACAAGCAAAGTGTAAAAATCAATAGTGGATTAGGGAGAATGGTAAGCACTTAGTCCTGGGACTCCGAAGGGCCCGCTCTTCTGTGCTCATCTCATGTGCCTTCTTCTTCTCTCTTCTTGTCTAAACTCTTTCCTTTCATAGAGAGTGAGATCTCAAAAACCCTCTAGTTTTGAGGCATGCATCCTCTCAATTAATTTCTCCATGTTCTCCTCTTGCACATCGACTCTCCCGTTTACTATGGTGAACTCTTCCTTCACTTCTCACTCGATGTAGTTTAGTCTAACTCCCCAAGCCCTCGGGGTTCCGTCCATAGAGTCAAGGCTCATCCCAAACTCCTCCATTTGTAAGCTCATCCCACCTAACGCGTGAATAACTTCTTTCACCATTTGATTTGAACTCAAAATTTGTTCCCAAAATTTGTGAAATTGATCAAAGAGGTATGCCGATAGATTGGTTCTGGTAGGTTACACTCTAGGGGGATTCTTACCACCTTCTTTTTCGATGTACACATCTGGGGCTCATGAGGTGTTGCAGAAAGCTTTCTTAAACCTTAGATTGTGAGTTATGAAGAGATCCTCCAATGCAATGTCATGATTGATTGTCGTGCATTTAGCTTAGGAAGGTTCCATAAGTTACACACGGCTGCACCACCATATAGCTGAACAAAAAGATCCTCTGTGGTTGTGGTGATTATAAAAGCTCTTGGACACTTCTCCATAGTATATCTTGTTTACGAACGATCCAAAATTTCTAAAGAAAAATGGAGTGACGCCTCATGTCCTTGGTACTGCGTAAGTAGGTCCACCATTCCTCCCATCGATATTTTCCTGGCATTTTTCTTCAACATGAAAATGCATTCTTCCATAAATGTCTCCACCAAGTTGGGTTAGAAATTTCCCTCCAGAGTCATAGCCTGAAGAATCTGTCCATCTCTGTTAGGGAATTGAGAGATCCTCCTGTGGTGTAGAACTCTTATGGATAGGAGACAGACGTACCACCAAGTTGGGTGGACGATTGTTGTAGTCTTTCTAGAGTTGTTCCCAAACACGCCCGCCAAGTTACTCAAAAAATTTCCCAATGAGAAGGGGATACCATGGCTACATGTCTTTGGAACTTCATTCCCATACTTCCACCCGAACGCTCTAGTTACTTCCCTATGGGTCATTGAGTACTTATTTTTGTTCCAATGGAATGTGATGGTCATTTTTCCATCATTATCCAATGTTTGCTCCACGATTGTAAAGAATTTCAAAGTTCATCGGATATATGGCTTGGCATGCAACTCGAGGAAGCCTTCTATGCCTATCAGACCTAGCAAGTAGGTGATGGGTTCAAGTAGGCCTAGTGCCACCAATGTCTCTTTGGACGCGAGCTTGGTCTCCAAAATTTGTCTCTTTGGCCTATCAAGATTCTTCCACTTCCGAGCCGCACCCCCGAAAATGTTTGTCAACCCCATGAAGTCATAAAAAAGGATGGAATTCAAAGCCACGGGTGCTTTTGGCTTCCAACCTTGTTCAAAACCTTCCCCTTATCAAACGACAATGGAAAAAATATACAAGGTTTATGCACTAACATCACTTAGCCAGAATTATGATTCCTAAATATCTAACATTTAACACATTATGTCATTTCAACTAAAAAGTCACAATCTTCCCCCACACTTAGTTCAACTACGGTCATGAACATAACCCACAAAATCCCACAAAACATTAAAAAAAAAATCAAATTCCAAGGTTCCCTCATATAACACATTATTGGATTCAAAGGAAGCAAACACAAAGTTAAAAAATATTATCCAAATTTGAAGGCTAAGAGATGAAGATCAAACAAACAAAGAGTGTTCTCCCTTGATATAAAATGCCCCAGATTTTAGTTTTACTACTTACAATTTGGAATGAATTAAAACAAATGTATTAGAATTTTGAAAATTTGTTTTATGTATGTTAATCTTTAATCTATTTGTTGAATGTTATTTTAATGTTATTGAATCCTTAATATTTAACCTAATGTATGAAGAAATTTTTAACCTTACGATCATTAATAAAACTAGAAAAGACTTGTGTGTAGTGAATAATTTGTTTCAATAATTCTGAAACTAGCAAGTATTTTTGCGATCAATTTTTTAAAAAAATTTGAACCGTTGACCGACTATTTACCTAGGAAGGGGACATTAAATACACTAGAATATTTTTTTGTTGTAGTAGTGTTCTATTTACGGGTGTGAAAGTGACGATTATTCGTTTGGTCCTTGGCTGGTTCATTTCTTATATTGGCGGGCTGAAATTGTTATGCACATATAAATGTGTGACGTCGGTCATGGTCAATTCCTTGTCACCTAAACCAATGTAGGTGCGATTGCGCTGTATGCAAGGTGGACATGAAAAGGGTAAAAAATAACGTTAATCTGAAAAAAAAACTATAGATATGGTGTCCTTCACAATCAGTTCAAGCTTCTATTCCCTACTTTCCCGCAAATTCCAATAGTCTCCAACCCTATTTTCTCTTCTATGTTCTCGAAGGTGTGTTTCTTTACTCTTCTAACACCCAAAATTTTGTAATTATTACTTTACTTTGTTCGGTCTATGTTCTTTTAATGTGTTAGGTTTTTTTTCTAATTTTTACTAAAATTTATTAGAGTATGAAGTTTTGTTGAATGTAAACCTAGGTACTATGTTTTGGAAAGTTTTTTGTCGTTTTTGTTCAATTTTCTATTGTTGAAGCATAATTTTTTCTGGCCTTTTGTGTTTTTTCCCATAGGTGCGTCTAATCAATGCGACGTCGGTACCCTGTCGGTTATATGTCGGTCGATAAGAATTGTGTGTGACATCGTATACTCTTATTTTCATTAATATGTTCTGCTGTATTTGATTTCGTACCTATGTCGGTTTCACCATCGGTAAAACCGATTTGTTAGTGATGTCTCGTACAAGCATTTAAGTTTGCTTTAAAATTTTATAAGCAACCTCATTTTTGCATCAGTTAAGTGTTTTGTTATATCGACTATGGAGCGATATAATTTATACATGCCGATATGTACCTATGACGCATGGCCGACGTCTCACCTTGCATTTCTGAGGCTAGTTTGCACTTAATATTTTCATTTTTGATTCAGGACTAAGGGTTGGTGATCCACACTCCACGGGGTCATACTTTTAGGAGAATTAAACCGCAGAGCGCTTGGAATAAAGAATAGAGATTTATAATATTTCTCCTGTTCTTACTACTAAACTAATAAGGGGCAAAAAGTGGCAAGTCCGAGGTTGTCCAAAGAGATTCTAGGAATTTAAAGGTCAACTAGGTAAAGTCGCAATCGGGTAGTCAATTTGATCACTTTCCAGAAATAGTTAATGTTGCAAACGTTTTGTTTTGTGTGTGTGGGGGGCGAGGGGGTTATATATAAACTTTAAACATGCAAGAAAAAGAGAGAAAACTATATAAAACTAGGACTTTGGGGTTATATTCTTTACATTGCCAGTTGTATATTTTGATCCCCGATTCTATCAAATGCCATAAACCTATCCTAATACTTATGTCACATATTGTGGTCTATACTCAACACTTCCCATTGTCTGTCACTCAAAGGTAGTCTTGTCTTCTTCTAGCGACACCACCCTCATAATTAGGGAAGTGCGTCAATATTCCTGTTGTGCAGATCTACTCCTACATGTAAAGAATTATGTCTCGAGCACTCCACTATTGCTTCTCCCTAGGCCATAGAGGCAAAGGAATTGGCACCTCATGGTGACTCTAGAGTTACTATGACAAATATTGAATTATGCCAACCCTAGTTTCTACTAACTATTTTATCCTTGCCTATTGGACTCGGGCTAGTCCAACTAGCATACGCTTATCAGAGCAGTGCTCATGACACATATGTATACACCAACACAGTCTCAGACTTATCACTCCCCTCATTGCCCTAGCGACACTCCAAAAAGGACATCAATACTGCACCATACATGCAAATAGACTAAGGTTTATGCCAACATAGTATAATAATCATGCATTTAATAATAATGAAAGTCACAAGTAAAATATGATATTCATAAGCATTAAAGGATATGAAGATCTTAGAATCACACAAAATAACTACCATGTCATGAATAAAATTTTAAATCCCCAAGCTAAATAACTAATTCATAAGCATTGAACCCAATTGATCTGTTGGATTCAATGCCCATAGGAAAAACTTGAAGAATTAAAATAAGAGAGAAGGGTTTACCTCTTTCTCTCTCACCCGACTTTTAGGAAAAACTAGGAGAATGAAAAACTAACTCTCCAAAACATTAACCCCAATAGACCTAAGTCCCTATATATAGTAGATATGAATTTGGCCTTTAAAGGGCCCAAGAAAAGGCAAATAAACCCAAAATAGCTCGGGCATGCAATAGGGCACGGGCCATCAGCTGGATGTATGTCCTCCGGTCTTCTGGGCATTTGAACAACACGGGCCATGTGATTCCCCTCGGGCCGCCGGTCGGAAGCTTAAATTCACCTTATGATTGGTACGGGCCATGGAAAAAATTGAGAGACATTTGCTGGGAGTTAATTTCTTGGAAATTGATGGGTGGATATGCAAATAATCACGGGATAGGGGTTGTTCTTATGTTTTTCAACTTCAAGGGACACGAGCCGTGCAATATGACATGGCTCTTATTGCATACACAGCCGCATGACACCGTTGAAAGGTAGGAGCCGTGTTGTTCCTTGCGGCCCATGCTATTACCCTTTCGTACGACCCATATTGACATGCATAGCCCGTGCAATACAACACGATTGTGCGAGTTCTTCACTTGTTCGATCTTTGACTCAGTTCTTTTCTTGGATTAATCCTATCTACTACCACATTGTGTTTCGTGGCGGTATGTCTACTACGTACCATTCTTGCAAATGGTCTTCTACTATCTACTTCCATCCTTACGAAAAACCTTCTACAATCTACATGGAATTTCTTACGAGCAATCTAACAAATAAGCTCACAAACAATATCTAAATGCTCATAAAAACATAGTGTCTATTAGGTCTAATAATTTCTCCATTATAATGGAAATCCTTTTCGATGAGTTCTTGGAATCTCCTTCATGTACATCCACCCGAAAGGTTGGATAATGTCCTGATGCGACATAGTGTACTCAGTGTCATCCTAGTGGAATCGGACGAGTCTCCTTCCTTCATTGCTTTTCATTTGATCTAAAGTTTCCAAGAATTCCATAGTCCATCGAATATAGGTCTTCGAGTGCTTATCCAAGAAACCTTCTAGGCCTATCTTACTAAGCAAGTACGTGATTGGCTTGAGTAGTCCTAGAGCTCCAAAAGTTTTCTTGCAATTAACTTTGCTTCCAAGATGGTACGCTTCAGCCATCTTATGTACCTCCACCCCCGAGCTGCACTCTTAGAAATGTTAGTCAAACTCATAAATTCATCAGCGAAGACTGCGGGGTTAGGAAGAATGGAAGTTTCCATATCTTGTCTCCCAACCTTTGTCGGTGTCCTCACCTTGTCACCTCGGGAAGTTGTTCTCTTTTTCAACATTTTCCTTTTTGGAGCCATCCTATTCACAAAAAGAAAAAAGGCTGTAATGCAAAGATAACCAAAGGCATACATTAATATTAATTAAAAAGGAACATTCCTAGATTCCTAAATAGCCACAACATTTCAAATTATGCTGTCTCAGCATAAAGGCTATTAAATAGAGAACCATTATTTCCAAACAATCAACCAATGAATGATCATAGAATTCCATCAAGAAGATCATGCAACAAAGATTCATCCATATTAAGTCATCACAATCGATGAATATCATATCATCAAGGCACAAGGACAATGCACTCACCCCCACAATTAGTTTAGCACAAGATCATTCAACTAACCCATAGAATTTCTCCAAAAACCCTTTAACATTTTTGCAAGTACAAAGCTCCTCATCACATCACCATCATGCTAAATAAAGAAAGTAAACATAGAGCTCAAGGGATTACCCAGAATTTGAAGCAAATAGATGAAGAATCCACACAAGAAGAAGAAAAAATGCTTATTTTTCCAGGAAAGTGGCTCAAATATTTGAGACACACCAATGAGAAGTGAGAGTGATTGTTTTTTTTAAATATTTTAGTAAGCTAAATGAATCCTATGGGTGAGGTAATGCACTATGGATCATTATTTTCAGAAAGAATGTGACTCTAAATAATGTATAACTGAGATAAGGATAAAAGTTTTGAAATTAGAGAAAGAAATGAACAAAAACACCTTTCTATTTATGCATAACGAAGGTGTCGGTCTACTATTTACTCCAACACTTGAAGGAAACAATGGTTTTGCTTAATTAATGAGCCGAAAATATCATGTTTGAGCTTATAGTTCAGATTTTAAAAAATCTGAATCTTTGGCCTGAAAATCGCAGCACGTGATGTTTGATACAAGGCACCCTTTGTGTCAATAACCTAGCACAACCCATGCCAGAGCTCCCCACGAGGTACCCTCTTGCTCAAGGAATTTGTCACAGGGTCACCTATGTGAATATTTTCCCCTTTTTCCTCTCTTTTTCAAAGAAATTTGGTCACCTAACAAACCCTATATCCTTTCACTCAAGAAGAACGAGACTCGAACTCCAATTCATCAATAAATTAGAGTTGCATCTCAAAAATGCGTGTCACACACTAAAACATGCAGAATATATTTATTAAAAATATGTCAAGAACAAAGAAAGAAAGACCCCATATCTTTATTGTCGGCATCCCGACTTATTCCTTTTTCATGCATTTCAATTGAAAGGAACTACCGTTTGGTCTCCGGAGTTGCCATCGAAAACTACACCCACAATGACATCCTTGTGAATAGGTCTCTACAAGGAGTCATCCTTACCTTTAAGCATTTTCTATACCAAGAAGAGTAAGTATCCATTCATTACCAATGAAGAAACCTTAGCCATTTCCTTGGGTTGGGAGGTGGTCGAGGGTGTTTTACATCCTCGCCACTTTCCACAAACCGCTGCATGTTAGTGAGTATAGAAAAATAATCCAAGATAGAGAAATTATCACTAAAATCATGCAAGGTGATAGTTTCATAATATGATCATCGCAATTAAAGTTCAAGGAAGGATTTCTCTTATCACTCCCAAAGTAATCAAAAATCTCATCCACTATGCTATCTTCATCACTATCATCAAGGGTCACAATTAGGGCACTAACCTCAACCTTTTCAGATATATTTTGGACATGCCCGTCATTGGTTGCCACCTTTTCCCTTCCCTAAGTGCAATAGGGAAGGGCGGGGGGAGATTAACCCTCGCTTTGAGTGTTGTAATTTCCTTGATGGGTTCATCCACTACTAATTCTTGCTTCTCTTAGATGGTTTTGTTGCTTTCCACTACCAAATCGTCATCCTCTAAGATTTAGTTCTTGAGCCAATGCACCCCCCATTTTTGCTTCTTTAATTCAAAGCACTCACATTCCTCGAATTAACCTCCAGTTGGGAAGGAAGCTTGCCAAAGTCTTTGGCGTTAAGTAGGATTGCCAATGTGGAAAGTTTCCTGACTTGAATCTCAAGATTCTTGATGTTTGAGAATGCCTTAGTTTCGAGAGCTTCAATCTCTCGCCTTGTACACTTCGCGAAAACATCATGCTTCCGAGCCAATTAAGAGATTGGTTTAAGAATTTCCTCTCATTCTAACTTGTAAAGTAAGGCTTTGTTGTTCAATGACCATTCTCCCCTCGGATAGGGTTGAGGTGGAGCTTATAGGCCTTAGTTGTACCCTTTCATTTGGTTCTCCTCGTGCCAACTGAAGTTGGGGTGATCATGGTATCTTGGGTAGAAAGTGTTTGCATAGGGATCTTGCCATTTTCCTCCTTTGCTCTCAAGGAACCCTTTTTGTTTTCCCTTAGAAAACTATGGCCTATTTCCACTGTTGTAGAAATCCAATGCCTTAACTTCCTCCATATCTTCCACTACTTGCGAGCAAACGTTAGTGTAATAATCAAGGCTGCAAATACTGCATACATTTGCTTGTTCAATTCCCCCTTTCATGAACTCTTTCATCATGGAGGCAAGAGCTTGGATTTGCTTCTCTAACTTAGGGGATTGAGACGGTTCGTCTACGGGATTCAACCCAGACCTTGTGCCAAACTGCATTGTTCCATTCTCCATCTCCTCAAAAATTATCATTCTCCCCCTCCTTGGGCTCTTGTTCGCGACATTAACCATTTGCATGTCATCATCGCACAACCCTTTGAACAAATACCAAACCAAGTCTCCCTCCTTAATTGGATGATACAGAAAACTAGCTAACAACCACTTGAACCTTTCCCAATACTGGTAGAGGGACCCATTATCAAACTGAGAGATGTTGGAAAGTTTCCTCTTCAACCTGAAAAACTTTGAAGCTGGGAAATCTTCCTCGAGAAATTTGCACATCATATCAATCCAGGAGGTGATACAACTTGACGGGCAATAGTATAACCAATCTTTGGTCTAATGTCAAAGTTATAAAGGAAGTTCCCTTAGACTGTAGTCTTCTCTCAAAATATCTTCCGGCTTCATGTTGGTACAAACTAGGTGAAATTATGAAAGATGCTTGTTTGGATCTTCTTCATCTATCCCATGGAAAGTTGTCAAGTAATAGATCTTTCCACTTTTGAGTTCACATGTAACATTTGGTTGCAACGGTGGTTGATTTTGAATGATGCAAACTGGTTGATTATCCAAATTTAGAGCAATTAACTCTCTCGAAGTACGTTAGCCTCCGTCATTTCTTCTTTCTCTAGTAATACCGAAAGTGGTTCTTGTGGAACTTCGAGCCTAAATCTCCTCTTCCTTCTTCGCCTACCACCTGTGTAATCTGCTAGACTATGTAAAACTAACAAGTTCTTAGCACGGGTATGTAACATAAAAATGGAATAAAACAATGGCCAACTCAAATCAACACTAGCAAAAAGGGTTAGAAGTCACCAGAAACTAGTAAGAAAGGTCAACGGCAAAAACCAACAAAAACAAAAACAACACTAATTAGTTAACTAACATGCTTAGAAAGTTAACTACTAGACCGTTAAAGTAATATCTCTGGTAAAGGTACCAAAATTTGACCCGCCCCATCCTTTTCACGGTAGGTATACTAAGCCAAGAGAGGGACATGGGTCAAATATAAATATTATTATGTTGCTCCAGTTCCTACTACTACAGTACAAAGAATGGTGGATAGTGAAAAGTACCGGGGTAATCCACAAAGGTGTTAGGAATATAAAAATTAACTAAACACAATTTTGATCGAGTTGTCAATCTAAACACGTGTCAGGAATAAAAAGTGTTGTGAAAATAGTCACTGTCGGGGGGATTTGTATTAACAACTACTAGCATGCGAACGATCACAAGAATTAACAATATAAACTAACACTCGGGAAATGTTTGCGTAACATGATTAATGTCATTTAAATCATCCATTTCATAACCTACAAGAACAAAACCCTATTCTACTGGTTATGTCACGTGGTGAGGACAATGGTCAAAACTTCCCCTTATCTGTCACATAGAGGTGTGCGTATTAAATCTTTCATCGGCCTCGACTCCACAACTAGGAGAGTGCAACAACAATAATAGCTCATTCTGTAAGTTTGATTCTACCCCGTGCAATTAAGTCCCAGGATGAACACAAGGAACGCACCACCCTTAGGCCTACAAAGGCAAAGGAAGTAGGCATCTTATCAAGGGCTCTAGGATAAACAAAATAAATCAAGTTTGCTACTTAGTCTATCTCTACCCAAAACCCATCTAACCACATAGTTAGCTAACTGGAGCATGGTTAATCGTGACGATTAACAAGGGTAACCATTGTGTACACACCCACACAGTTCCGGACTGTTGTCACCCCAAATGCATTTAGGTTTCCTTCCCCATGTGGTAGAAATAGTGCAACAACATGAAAGTATACTTAGGTGTGTACTAAAAAAAAGTTTCACAGTCTTGCAATTAAAAATAATTATAAGAACAAGCCAACATAATTGTCAAAAAACACGTGGAAATAGGTAGATCTAGAAATCTCACAAAATGAACATTGATACATGAATAAAAATATGTTCCCCGAGTAAGATCCCTACTCCCTAAGCCTAAAACCCAAGCATTTCATTGAATTCAACCCTTTTGGGCAAAAGAAAAATAAAAAGATGAAAAGAAAAGAACCTGGAGAGAAGGAACAGTATTTTCTCTCTCTAGCCTACTCTTGAGATCTAAAAATGAGCATAAACTTGAAACCTAGTAGACATAGATCCATATATATAGTAGTAGGTAATTGGACTTAAAAATAGGCCCAAAAGTGGCTAACACCCTAGTAGCCGCAACCGCCACAGGGGGGTACTGTCTGGAACGACTCGTACCGGTCTCGTGCTGGCTCGGTACGTTGGCCATAAAATGGGAAGTATCCTCATACTTGCATGGGCCATCGGTCTTGCCACAGGTCGTACCCCCATTGCGCTAGTACGGTTCGTGTCAACTGCATGGGTCGTCAGTCAGTACTCAATTTTTGCCTTTTCTGATCCGCGTCCCACGTTATTTTGCTTGCCCCGTCGACTAGAACCTTATCTTGCTCAGTATCTCGATGCATGATGTGTCATTAATTGCATTTCAATGTGTCGTATTGGCATTGGTGAAATAAAACTGCATGGACCGTGTGTAATGGCGTGAAAAGAAGACAAAGGCACAAGACCGGCAAAATTTGGTACAACCCGTGCTGGAGTTTGGCACAGATCGTGTCGGGTAGAATGGTCCATGCCAGGACTCCTAACATGGGCCCTGTACCGTGAAATAGACTGTACTAGAAAAGGACCTCGTTCCGGCATAGTGCTGTCCGTGCTGGTCCATGCTGGTTGTTGCACCTTTGGTTGGCTAACTTCTTTGCTTCGTTACCGGTGAATCGCTGGTCCAATTTGCAAGTTCTTGTAGTCAATTTTATAGTGCTTGAGAATACTAATACAATGGTTCTACCTTTAAGGGAAAATTACTCTCTTATATTTCACAGAACTTTGTACAATATCCGGGTAACAATTCCTCCATTTCGGACATGGCCTTCTTGAACTTCGAATCCACCTTTCTCTGTCCTAATTCCATCCAATACCATGTTTTGAATTATATGGCCTTCAATCAATTACCATCCTTGTGAATGACTTTTGATATTTTCTACCATCCTTGCGAATGACTTTTAAATGTCTACTACCACCCTCGTGGAAGGCCTTCTACAAAAAGATTTAAAAAGTAATCACGATCAACCTACTAATGAGATAAAAAAGAAAGATCCATGTGCCCGTGATTAAAAAGTGTCCATTAACTTTAACTAAGTTTTAAAAATTGATATTTAGACAAGAAAATCAATCATGGCCATCTAAACCTTTTGTCGTACAAACCTAACTAAAACTAGGAATCAATCAACCAAAAGGTGATAATATATGTGTCACATGCATGGGCTAACACATGCATAATGGTGCACATCACTAACTTAGTGTGACAATCATGCAATTAACAAGAACATAAAGAACAAGCAAACATAATAATCACAAAACACATATAAATTGGTAGATCTAATAAATCTCACAAAAACAAACATTAGTACTTGAATAAAAGTATAATCCCCAAGTTAATTAAATATTCCCTAAGCATTGACCTCAAGTATTTCATTAGATTCAACACTTTTGGCAAAAAAAATAAAGAGAAGAAAGGAAAAGAACCTAGAGAGAAGGAACAGTATTTTCTCTCTCTAGCCTACTATTGAAGATGAAAAAATGGCATAAGCTTCAACCCTAGTAGACAAAAGTCCAGATATATAGCAAAAGGGAATTGGGCCGTGAAAAAAGACAAAAATGGCCCAAAAACCTAGTGGTCACAAATTGTGCTGTCAGTGAAAAATGGCACAGCCCGTATAGACTCGAGCAAGGCGAGACGTGTGCCACGACACGGTCCATGAAGCCTTGTGCGGATTGGGCCACCGGGACTGACACCGGACATGCAGCCTCTTGCAATGCAGAGCACATAGACATGCATAATTTGGCACAACACTTCAGCTAGAAACACTTTTTGTTCCAAATATTGGCGCGGTCCGTACTATTTTAGACACCCCATGGACTGGTCTTCACTTTTGGAACTTGGAACATCACGGACCAAGAAAAACTTTACAGTCCACACCCGTACTTAGGCATTTGGGAGTGATTTTTAAGCACAGGTGTAGCGGCATGGATGAAGGTGCACGGCTCATGTTAGGGCCTTTGCACGAACTCTGTATATTTATACGGGTAATGCAAGCCTTGTGCGGCTTAGGCCGCAGGGACTGGCACCGACCATGGAGCCTCGTGCAATGAAGAGTGCACGGACCTGCACAGGCTGTAAGCTGGTGCTGAATCTGGATATTTTAATTTTGGTGCCCCGCGTCATTTGGCGCGACCCATCAGCCTTAAGGAATTTTTGTTCTAAAAATTAGCACACGCCGTACTATTTCACACCCCGTGGGATGGTCGTCACTTTTGCAACTTTGAATAGCAGAAACCATGCAAAATGGGACAGTCTGCGCCCGTACTTAGTCTTTATGGAGTGATTTTTAGGCACTGGTGTAGCGGTCTGCATGAACGTGCACGGCCCATGTAAGGGCATTTTCATGAACTGTGTAAATTTGCACGGGTTGTGCAAGTCACTTTGAACGGATAGTGCATTGCTGGAGTTGGGCTAGTGCACGGATCTTGCCGACTGGTTCGAACGATTGGCATTGTCTTCTGTTCTTGGCCTATTTGAAGTTAAAATTAACCTTTTTTGGCTCAATTCAATCTACTACCATACTTTGAAGGCCATGGCCATCAGTCCACTACCATCTTCGGGAATAACCTTCAATATATCTTGTCATTCTTACGAATGACCTTCAAATATCTTCTATCACTGTCGCGGATGGACTTCTACAAAATAATGGTGGAATATTATTCACGAGAAACCTACTTTTAGGATCATAAAGGATAATTTATATGTCCGTTTATACAAAGTGTAAATTAGCTTAAATTTTGTCTACAAAACTAGGGATTTAGACAAGAAACCCAATAATGGTCGTTTAAATCCGTTGTCATGTAAACTTAACTCAAAATAACATTCATCCAAAGAAAACATGATAATAAGTGTTCCAAATACATTGTTTAACCCATGCGAAAAGGTGCACATCACATATCTATCCAGGAAGTGATGCAACTTGGTGGGTGGTAGCAGAGCAACAAAGTTTCTGAACAAGAAAGGACATGATCTCAAATTGTAGACCTCTTCCGACACCCCCGATGGTTTCATATTGGTGAAATCCAAATAAATCTCCAAGAGGTGTTTGTTGGAATCCCCTTCGGTCATCCCATAGAAGGTGGGCAAGCATTGGATCATTCCGCTCTTCTGCTTACAAGTGACATTGGGCGGAAAAGGCTGGAAGACTATGCAAAGGGGTTGATTTTCGGAATTGTGAGCCAGCAACTCCATAAATTTTCTGTTATCTTTTTCCATCTAAATTATTATTTCTTCAAAAAAAATGGTTTTCCCCTGCGGAACTTGTCACACCCTATGGACTAGTCTTCACTTTTAGAACCTGGAACAACACGGACCATTCAAAATGGGGCAGTCCACTCCCATAGTTAGCTATTTAGGAGTTATATTTAAGTACTGTTGTAGCGGCCTATATGAAGGTAAATGGCCCATGAAAGGGCCTTTGCACGATCTGTATCAATTTGCACGGGTTGTACAAGCCACTTTGAGCTTACCCTGCATGGATGGAGTTGGGCTAATGCACAGATCGTGCTTCCTGGTTCGATCGATTAGCACAGTCTTCAGTTCTTGGTCTATATTAACTTCAAATCAACCTTTTTCATGCTCAATATAATCTACTACCATAGTTTGGAGTCGGTGACCTTCAATCTACTACCGTCCTCATCAATGACCTTCAATATCTCCTGCCATTATTTTCGAATGGCCTTCAAATATCTTCAACCACTATCACGGTGCTCTTCTACAAAATGATGCTGAAACATTATTCACAAGAAACCAACTTTTAAGATGACAAAGGATAATAGAGGTGTCCATGAATAAAAAGGGTAAATTAGCTTCAATTAAGTCTACAAAACTTGGGATTTAGACAAGAAAACAAATAATGCTCATTTAAAACCGTTGTCATATAAACATAACTGAATCTACCATTCAACCAAAGAAAACATAATAATAAGTGTGTCGAATGCATTGTTGAAACCATGCATAAAAGTGCACATCACATATCAATCCAGGAAGTGATGCAGCTTGGTGGGTGGTGGTAGAGCCTAAAATGTTTCTCAACGAGAAAGGATATGACCTCAAATAGTAGTCCTCTTCCAACACCCACAACGATTTCATATTGGTACAAATGAAATGAATATCCAAGAGGTGTTTGTTGGAATCCCCTCCGGCCATCCCATGGAAAGCGGGCAAGCATTGGATCATTCCGCTCTTCTGCTCACAAGTGACATTGGGCGGCAAAGGCAGAAAAACTATGCAAAGGGGTTGATTTTCCGAATTTGGAGCCATCAATTTTCTAAGTGTTCTATTATTTTTCGCCATCTAAATTATTCTTTCTAAAAAAATGGTTGTTCCTTGCAAAATTTGCCACACTCTATGGACTTGTCTTGACTTTTGGAACTTGGAACAGCACGGATCATACAAAATAGGACAGTATGCATCCATTCTTAGCCGCCTGGGAGTGATTTTTAAACTCTGATCTAGCGGCATGCATGAAGGTGCACGACCCATGTAAGGGCCTTTGCACGGCATGTATAAATTTGCACTTGTTGTGCAAGACACTTTGAACTAACCGTGCATGGCTGGAGTTGGGATAGTGCACGGGTCGTGCCGACTAGTTCGATCGATTGGCATCATGTTTTGGTCTTGGTCTATTTGAACTTCAAAATCCACCTTTTCTGGCTCAATTCAATCTACTACCACTCTTTGGAGTCCGCGGACTTCAGTCTACTAACGTCCTCGTGAATCGACTTCAATATCTCCAACCATTCTTTTCGAATGGCATTCAAATATCTTCTACCACCGTCACGGGTGGTATTATACAAAATGATGGTGAAACATTATTCATGAAAAACCTACTTTTAGGATCACAAAGGATAATCTACGTGTCCATGAAAAAAGTGTAAATTAGCTTCAATTAAGTCTACAAAACTCGCTGATTTAGACAAAAAAACCCAATAATGTTCGTTTAAGCCCGTTGTCATGTAAACATAACTAAAAATAGCATGAAACTAAAGAAAATATGATAAAAAGTGTGCCGAATAAATTGTTTAAACCCTGCATAAATGTTCACATCACATATCTATCCAGGAAGTGATGCAACTTGGTGGGTGGTAGTAAAGCCTACAATGTTTCTCAACGAGAAATGATAACCCCAAATTGTAGTCCTCTTTCAACACCACCGATGGTTTCATATTGGTGCAGACCAAATGAATCTCGGAGAGGTGTTTGTTGGAATTCCCTCCGGCCATCCCATGGAAAGTGGGTAAGCATTTGATCATTCCGCTCTTCTGCTCACAAGTGATATAGGGCAGCAAAGGTAGGAAGACTATGCAAAGGGGTTGATTCTCCAAATTTGGAGCCATCAACTCCCTAAGTGTTCTATTGTCTTTTGCCATATAAATTATTCTTTCTTAAAAAAAATGGTGGTCTCCTGTGGTACTTGTTATACCCCATGGATTGGTCTTCACTTTTGGAATTTGGAACGATACGAACAATGCAAAATGGGAAATTCGGAACCCATACTTAGCAGTCTGGGAGTGCTTTTTTAAGCTATGGTGTATCGGCTTGCATGAAGGTGCACGACTCATGTAATGGAATTTGCACGGCCTGTGTAAATTTTCACGGGTCGCGCAAGCCAGTTTGAACTAACCTTGCATGGTTGGAGTTGGGCTCATGCATTGATTGTGCCGGTTGGTTCGATCGATTGTCACCTTCTTCAGCTCTTGTTCTATTTGAACTTCAAATCCACCTTTTTTGGCTTAATTTAATCTATTACCCGGATTTGGAGTTTGTGGCCTTCAATCTAGTACCGTCCTAGCGAATCGCCTTCAATATTTCCTGTCATTCTTTTCGAATGGACTTCAAAAATCTTCTATCACCGTCGCAGATGGTCTTCTACAAAATGATGGTGAAATATTGTTCACGAGAAACCTACTTTTAGGATCACAGAGGATAATCTACGTGTTCATGACTACAAAGTGTAAATTAGCTTCAATTATGTCTACAAAACTAGGAATTTAGACAAGAAAACCAATAATGGTCGTTTAAACCTGTTGTCATGTATACTTAACTAAAAATAGAATTCAATAGAAGAAAACATGATAATAAGTGTGCTGAATACACTGTTTAACCCATGCATAAAGGTGCACATAATATATCGATCCAGGAAGTGATGCAGCTTGGTGCATGGTAGTAGAGCCTACAAAGTTTCTCAACGAGAAAGGACATGACCTAAAATTGTAGTCCTCTTCCGACATCCCCGATGATTTGGTGCAATCCAAATAAATCTCCGAGAGGTGTTTGTTGGAATCCCCTCCGGACATCCCATGGAAGGTGGGTAAGCATTGGATTATTCCGCTCTTCTCCTCACAAGTGACATTGGGCGGCAAAGGCAGGATGACTATGCAAATGGTTGATTCTCCTAATTTAGAGCCATCAACTACCTAAGTTTTTTTTTATTTTTCTCCATCTAAATTATTTATTCTTTAACAAAAATGGTTATCCCCTGTAGAACTTGTCACACCTCGTGAACTGGTCTTCACTTTTGGAACCTGGAACAACATGAATCATGCAAAATGGGACAGTCAATGCCCGTATTTACCCGCCTGGGATTAATTTTTAAGAACTGGTGTAGTGGCTGTATGTAGGAGCACATCCCATGTAAGGGCATTTGCACGACCTATATAAATTTGCACAGGTCGTGCAAGACACTTTAAAGTGACCATGCATGGATGGAGTTGGGCTCATGCACGGATCATGCAGGCTGGTTCAATCCATTGGCACCGTCTTCGTCTATTGGTTTTTTTAAACTTCAAATCAATTTTTTCTGGTTCAATTCGATCTACTACCAGGCCTTGGAGTCTGTAGCCTTCAATCTACTACCGTCCTCGTGAATGGCCTTCAATATCTGCTGCCATTCTTTTCGAATGTTCTTCAAATATCTTTTACCAACGTCGCAGATGGTCTTCTATAATAAGATGATGAAACATTATTCATGAGAAACCTACAATTAGGATCACAAAGGATAATCTACGTGTCCATGAATAAAATGTGTAAAATAACTTCGATTAAGTCTACGAAACTCGGGATTTGGACAAGAAAACCAATAATGGTTGTTTAAACCCATTTTCATGTAAACGTTTTTGAAAATACCATTCAATCAAATAAAACATGATAATAAGTGTGTTGAATGTATTGTTTAAACCATGCATAAAGGTGCACATCACATATCCATCCAGGAAGTGATGTAGCTTGGTGGGTAGTAGTAGAGCCTGGAATGTTTCTCAACGAGAAAGGATATGTCCTCAAATTGTAGTCCTCTTCCAACACCCCTGATGGTTTCTCATAGGTGCAAACCAAATGAATCTCCGAGAGGTGTTTGTTGGAATCCCCTAAGGCCATCCCATGGAAAGTGGGCAAGCATGGGATCATTCCGCTCTTCTTCTCACAAGTGACATTGGGCGGCAAAGGCAGAAAGACTATGCAAAGGGGTTGATTCTCCGAATTGGGAGCCATCAACTCCCTAAGTGTTCTATTATCTTTCCCCGTATAAAATTTTCTTTCTTCAAAAAAAAAAATAGTTGTCCCTTGAGGCACTTGTCACACCCCGTGCACTAGTCTTCACTTTTGGAACTTGGACCAACACGAACCATGCAAAATGGGATAGTCTAGGATTTATTTTAAGCTCTGGTGTAGGGGTCTGCATGAAGGTGCACGACCCACGTAAGGCCCTTTGCACGGCCTGTATAAATTTGCACGGGTATTGCAAGCCACTTTGAACTAACCATGCATGGGTAGAGTTGGGCTTTTGCACTGATCGTGCCGGTTGGTTAAATTGATTGGCACCATCTTTTGTTCTTAGTCTATTTGAACTTCAAATCAACCTTTTTCGGGCTCAATTCAATCTACTACCATCCTTTCAAATGACCTTCAATATTTCGGCCATTCATTTCGAATGGCCTTCAAATATTTTCTACCACCATCGCGGGTGGTCTTCTACAAAATGATGGTTCACGAGAAACCTAATTTTAGGATCACAAAGGATAATCTATGTTTCCATGAATAAAAAGTGTAAATTAGCTTCAATTAGTTCTACAAAACTCAGGATTTAAACAAGAAAACCAATAATGGTCGTTTAAACCCATTGTCATGTAAATATAAGTGAAAATGCAATTCAACCAAAGAAAACATGATAACAAGTGTGCCTAATCCAATGTTTAAACCATGCATAAAGGTGCACATCACATATCAATCCAGGAAGTGATGCACCTTTGTGGGTGGTAGTAGAGCCTACAATGTTTCTCAACGAGAAAGGACATGACTTCAAATTGTAGTCCTCTTTCAACACCCCCGATGGTTTCATATTGATGCAAACCAAATGAATCTCTGAAAGGTGATTGTTAGAATCCCCTTCGGACATTCCATCGAAAGTGGGCAAGCATTCGATAATTACGCTCTTCTTCTCACGAGTGGCATTGGGCGGTAAAGGCCGGAAGACTATGAAAAGGGGTTGATTCTCCAAATTTGGAGCCATCAACTCCTTAAGTGTTTTATTATATATCCCCATCAAAAAATTATTTCTTAAAAAAAAGGTTGTCCCTTGAGGCACTTGTCACACCCTGTGGACTGGTCTTCACTTTTGGAACTTGGACCAACCAAAACCATGCAAAATGGGATAGTCTACGTCAATACTTATCCATCTGGGTGTGATTTTTAAGCTCTGGTGTTGTGGCCTGCATGAAGGTGCACGACCCATGTAAGGGCCTTTGAACGACCTGTATCAATTTACACAGGTATTGCAATCCCCTTTGAACTAACCATGCGTGGCTGGAGTTGGGCTCGTGCACGGATCGTGCCTGCTGGCTTGATCGTTTGGCACCGACTTTTGTTCTTTGTCAATTCGAACTTCAAATCAACCTTTTTCGGGCTCAATTCAATCTTAAGGAGTGGCCCCGCATCATTTGGTGTGACCCATCAGCCTTAAGGAATTTTTGTTCTAAAAATTAGCACACGCCATACTATTTCACACCCCGTGGGATGGTCGTCACTTTTGAAACTTGGAATAGCAGAAACCATGCAAAATGGGACAGTCTGCGCCCGTACTTAGTCTTTATGGAGTGATTTTTAGGCACTGGTGTAGCGGCCTGGATGAACGTGCACGGCCCATGTAAGGGAATTTGCATGAACTGTGTAAATTTGCATGGGTCGTGCAAGTCACTTTGAACGGATAGTGCATTGCTGGAGTTAGGCTAGTGCACGGATCTTGCCGACTGGTTCGAACGATTGGCATTGTTTTCTGTTCTTGGCCTATTTGAAGTTAAAATTAACCTTTTTTGGGCTCAATTCAATCTACTACCATACTTTGGAGTCCATAACCATCAGTCCACTACCATCTTCGGGAATAGCCTTCAATATATCCTGTTATTCTTACGAATGGCCTTCAAATATCTTCTATCACCGTCGCGGATGGACTTCTACAAAATAATGGTGAAATATTATTCACGAGAAACCTACTTTTAGGATCACAAAGGATAATCTACATGTCCGTTTATACAAAGTGTAAAGTAATGCAGCTTTGTGGGCGATGGTAGAGCCTACAAAGTTTCTCAACGAGAAAGGACATGACCTCAAATTGTAGTCCTCTTCTGACACCCCCTGATGGTTTCATATTGGTGCAATCTAAATAAATCTCCTAGAGGTGTTTGTTAGAATAAACACCGACCATTCCATGGATGGTGAGCAAGCATTGGATCATTCCGCTCTTCTTCTCACAAGGAAAATTAGGCGGAAAAGGCAGGAAGAGTATGCAAAGGGGTTGATTCTCTAAATGTAGAGCCAATAACTCCCTAAGTGTTCTATTGTCTTTTGCCGTTTTAATTATTCTTTCTTCAACAAAAATGGTTATCCCCTGCGGAACTTGCCACACCCCGTGGATTAGTCTTCACTTTTAGTACTTGGAACAGTATGGACCATGCAATTCGGGACAGTCCACGCCCGAACTTAGCCATTTGGGAGTATTTTTAAGCACTGGTGTAGCGGCCTGCATGAAGGTGCTTGGCCCATGTAAGGGCATTTTTACGACGTGTATAAATTTGCAAGGCTCGTGCAAGCCACTTTGAACTAACCGTGCATGGCTGGAGTTGGGCTCATGCACGGATCGTGCCGACTGGTTCGATCGATTAGCCTCATCTTTGGTTATTGGTCTATTTGAACTTCAAATCAACCTTTTTCAGGCTCAATTCAATCTACTACCATGCATTGGAGTCTGTGGCCTTCAATCTACTATTGTCCTCAGGAATGACCTTCAATATCTCCTGCCATTCTTTTCGAATGACTCTTAAATATCGTCTACCACCATCGCAAGTGGTCTTCTACAAAATGATGTGAAAAACATTATTCAAGAGAAATCTACATTTAGGATCACAAAGGATAATCTACGTGTCCATGAATAAAAGTTTAAATTAGCTTCAATTAGGTCTACAAAACTCAGGATTTAGACAAAAAAATTCAATAACGGTCGTTTAAACCCGTTGTCATGTAAACATAACTGAAAATACCATTCAACCAAAGAAAACATGATAATAAGTATGCCTAATGCATTGTTTAAACCATTCATAAAGGTGCACATCCCATATCCATCCAGGAAGTGATGCACCTTGGTGTGTGGTAGTACAACCTACAATGGTTCACAAAGAGAAAGGATGTGACCTCAAATTTGTTATCCTCTTCCGACGCCCCCGATGGTGTTATATTGGTGCAAACCAAATGAATCTTTAAGCGGTGTTTGTTTGAATCCCCTCCAGCCATCCCATAGAAAGTGGGAAAGAATTTGATCATTCTGCTCTTCTTCTCACAAGTAACATTGGGCGGCAAAGGCAGGAAGACCATGGAAAGGGGTGAATTCTCCGAATTTTGAGCCATTAACTCCCTAAGTGTTCTATTATGTTTTGCAACTAAATTTTTCTTTCTTACAAAAAATTGGTTTCCCCTGCGGCACTTGTCACACCTCGTGGACTGGTCTTCACTTTTAGAATTTGAACCAACACGGACCATGCAAAATGGAACAGTCTGCGCCTATACTTAGCCGTCTGGGAGTGATTTTTAAGCTTTGGTGTAGCGGTCCGCATGAAAGTGCATGGCCCATGTAAGGGCTTTTGCACAGCCTGTATAAATTTGTACGGGTCATGCAAGCCACTTTGAACTAACCATGCATGGCTGGAGTTGGGCTCGTGCATGAATCAGGCCGACTGGTTCGATCGATTGGCACCGTATTTTCTTCTTAGTCTATTTGAACTTCAAATCCACCTTTTTCAGTCTGAATTCAATCTACTACCACACTTTGAAGTCTATGGCCTTTAATCTCGCGAATGGCCTTCAATCTACTACCGTCCTCACGAATGGCCTTCAATGGCCTTCAAATATCTTCTACAACCGTCGCATGTAGTTTTCTACAAAATAATGGTGAAAAATTATTCACCATAAACCTACTTTTAGGATCACAACGGATAATCTACGTGTCCATGAATACAAAGTGTAAATTAGCTTCAATTAAGTTTACAAATCTAGGGATTTAGATAAGAAAATCAATAATGGTCGTTTAAACCCGTAGCTATGTAAACTTAACTAAATATAGCATTCAACCAAAGAAAACATGATAATTAGTGTGCCAACTACATTATTTAACCTATGCATAAGGGTGCACATCACATATTGATCTAAGAAGTGATGCAGCTTGGTGGGTGGTAGTAGAGCATACAAAGTTTCTCAACGAGAAAGGACATGACCTCAAATTGTAGTCCTCTTCCAACACCCCCGATGGTTTCAAATTGGTGCAATATAAATAAATCTCCGAGAGGTGTTTGTTGGAATCCACTCCGACCATCCCATGGATGGTGGGCAAGCATTGGATCATTCCGCACTTCTACTCACAAGGAAAATTAGGCGGAAAAGGCATGAAGGGTATGCAAAGGGGTTTATTCTAAAAATTTTGAGCCATCAACTCCATGTTCTATTATCTTTCACTATCTAAATCATTATTTATTCACTTTTGAAACTTAGAACATGACGGAACTTGTAAAACGAGATAGTCCGCACCCCAAATTAGTTGCATGGGAATGATTTTTTAGCAATGGTGTAGCAGCATGCATGAAGGTGCATGACACATGTAAGGTCCTTTGCACGGCCTATATAAATTTGCATGGGTCGTGCAAGCCATTTTGAACTAACTGTGCATGGCTGGAGTCGGGCTCGTGCACAGATCGTGCAGACTGGTTTGATCGATTGGCATCTTCTTTGGGTCTTGGTCTATTTGAACTTCAAATCAACCTTTTTGGGGCTCAATTCAATCTACTACCATGCTTTAGAGTTTGTGGCCATAAATCTACTACTGTCCTCGCGAATGACCTTCAATATCTCCTACCATTATTTTCCAATGGCCTTCAAATATCTTCTACCACCATCGAGGGTTGTTTTCTTCAAAATGATGATGAAATATTATTCACAAGAAACCTAATTTTTGGATCACAGGGAACATTCTGCGTGTCCATGAATAAAAAGTGTAAATTAGCCTTGATTAGGTCTACAAAACTTGGGATTTAGACAACAAAACCAATAATGGTCGTTTAAACTAGTAGTCATGTAAACATAACTGAAAATACCATTCAACCAAAGAAAATATGATAATAAGTGTGCCTAATGCATTGTTTAAACCTTTCATAAAGGTGCACATTACATATCTATCCAGGAAGTGATGCACCTTGGTGGGTGGTAGTAGAGCCTACAATATTTTTCAACGAGAAAAGACGTGACCTCAAATTGTAGTCCTCTTCCGACACTCCTGATGGTTTCATATTGGTGCAAACCAAATGAATCTCTGAGAGGTGTTTTTTGGAATCCCATCTGGCCATACCATTGAAAGTGGGAAAGCATTGGATCATTCCACTCTATAGCTCACAAGTGACATTGGACGGCAAATTTAGGAAGACTATGCAAAAGGTTTGATTCTCCAAATTAGGAACCATCAACTCCCTAATTGTTCTATAATACTTTGACATCTAAATTATTCTTTTTTCAAAAAAATGGTTCACCCCTGCAGCACTTATCACACACCGTGGACTGATCTTCACTTTTGGAACTTGGAACCTCACGGACTATGTAAAACGGGACAGTCTAAGCCCATACTTATCCGTCTGGGAGTGATTTTTAAGCTTTAGTGTAGCGGCCTACATGAAGGTGCCCGGCCCATGTAAGGGCCTTTGCACGGCCTGTGTAAATTTGCACGAGTCGTGCAAGCCACTTTGAACTAACTGTGAATGGCTGGAGTTGGGCTCGTGCATGGATCGTGCCGGCTGTTTCTATCGATTGGCACCATCTTCTGTTCTTGGTTTATTTGAACTTCAAATCAACCTTTTTCTGGCTCAATTCAATCTACTACCATGCTTTGGAGTCTGTGGCCTTCAATCTACTATCGTCCTAGCGAATGGTCCTCAATATCTCCTGGCATTCTTTTCAAATGGCCTTCAAATATATTATCTACTATCGTCCTAGCGAATGGTCCTCAATATCTCCTGGCATTCTTTTCAAATGGCCTTCAAATATATTCTATCACCATCACAGATGGTCTTACATAATGATTGTGAAACATTATTCATGAGAAACCTACTTTTAGGATCACAAAGGAAATCTACATGTCCATGAAGACAAAGTGTAATTAGGTTTAATTAAGTCTACAAAACTGGGGATTTAGATAAGAAAACCAATAATGGTCATTTTAAACCATTGTCATGTAAACTTAACTAAAATTAGCATTCAAATAAAGAAAACATGATAATAAGTGTGCCAAATAAATTTTTAACCCATGTATTAAGGTGCACATCACATATCAATCTATGAATTGATGCAGCTTGGTGGGTGTTAGTAGAGCCTATAATGTTTCTCAATGAGAAAGGACATGACCTCAAATTGTAGTCCTCTTCCGACAGCTATGATGGTTTCATATTGGTGCAATCCAAATAAATCTCTAATAGCTGTTTGTTGGAATCCACTCCAGCCACCCCATAGAAGGTGGGCAAGCATTGGATCATTCCGCTCTTCAGCTCACAAGTGACATTGGGTGGAAAATGCAGGAAAACTATACAAAGGGGTTGATTCTCCGAATTTAGAGCCTTGAACTCACTAATTGTTCTATTATCTTTTTCCATCTAAATTATTATTTCTTCAACAAAAATGGTTATCCCTTGCAGAACGTATCACATCACGTGGACTGGTCTTCACTTTTGGAACTTGGAACAGCATGGACCAAGAAAAACGGGACAGTCCACGCCCGTAATTAGCTGTTTGGGAGTGATTTTTAAGCACTGGTGTAGCGGCATTCATGAAGGTGTACAACCTATGTAAGGGTCTTTGCATGGCCTGTATAAATTTGCACGGGTCGTACAAGACACTTTGAACTAACCTTGCATTGGCTGGAGTTTGGCTAGTGCACAGATCGTGTCAGCTGGTTCGATCGATTGTCACCATCTTGGTTCTTGGTCTATTTGAACTTCAAATCAACTTTTTCGGATGTACTACTAAAATTGGAGTTTGTGGCCTTCAATCTACAACTGTCCTCGCGAATGGCCTTCAATCTATTACCGTTCTCGCTAATGTCCTTAAATCTACTATCGTCCTTGCGAATGACCTCCAATATCTCCTGGAATTCTTTTCGAATGGCCTTTAAATATCGTCAACCACCATCACGGTGTTTTTCTAAAAAATGATGATGAAACATTATTCACGAGAAACCTACAGTTAGGATCACAAAGGATAATTTATGTGTTCGTGAATAAAAAGTTTAAATTAGCTTCAATTAGGTCTACAAAACTCGAGATTTAGACAAAAAAGCCAATAATGGTCATTTATACCCATTATCATTTAAACATAACTGTAAATACGATTGAACCAAAGGAAAAATGATAATAAGTGTGCTGAATGCGTTCTTTAAACCATGCATAAAGGTGCACATCACATATCCATCCAGAAAGTGATGCATCTTGGCGGGTGGTAGTAGAGCCTACAATGTTTCTCAATGAAAAAGGACATGATCTCAACTTATAGTCCTCTTCCGACACCGCCAATGGTTTCATATTGGTGTGAACCAAATGAATCTTCGAGAGTTGTTTGTTTGAATCCCCTCCAGCCATCCTATGGAAAGCGGGCAAGCATTGGATGATTCCGCTCTTTTGCTCATAAGTGACATTATTCAACAAAGGCAAGAAGACTATGGGTTGATTCTCCGAATTTGGAGCCATCAACTCCCTAAGTGTTTTATTATCTTTCGTCATCTAAATTATTCTTTCTTTAAAAAAATGATTGTCCCCTGCGGCACTTGTCATGTAACCTTGCGTGGCTGGAGTTGGCCTCGTGCATGGATCGTGTTGGCTGGTTCAATCGATTGGTACCGTCTTTTGTTCTTAGTCCATTTGAACTTCAAATCCACCTTTTTCGGGCTCAATTAAATCTACTAACACACCTTGGAATATGTGGCCTTCAATATAATACCGTCATAATGAATGGCTTTCAATATCTCCTGCTATTCTTTTCGAATGGCGTTCAAATTGCTTTTACCACTGTCGCGGGTGGTCTTCTGCAAAATGATGGTGAAACATTATTCATGAGACCCCTTGCACATTGGTAGGCTCTATCAAATTTTGTTCATGCATTCTCATCAGGGTGATGAGGTACGAGACATCCTTGCTCATGCGCGGAAGTGTTGGTGAAGTGGCATTCTGTACGTGCTACGCCATGTGGGTGATCATCCTCCAATAGATACGGAACCCCTAAAACTTCTTCGCCTCATGGAGAACCTTCCCATCAAGAAATCAACTGAAAATCCATATATGTTCTCCCACAAATGAAGTATCACATATCTCGGACATTATCGTTTGGTAGATAATTTGGCTCGGCATGATATGATATAGTGGTCTTCCTGAAGCAGTGCACAAACTAAATATTTGGATGGATGATAGATTGTTCTTATCCTGAACATCCTTGATATTCTTAGTGACGGTAAACCAGAAGACCTTATCATCTTGGTTAGTGTGGGCTAGGATTTTTGGATCATAGTGTTCCTGAATGTGTGCGGTGTCCCAAACTAAATCTAACTAAATTTGCGAGAAGGTCGTCTCATATGAATGATCATTCAAATGGAAATAGATATACTTCTCAAAAGGCTACTCCCTTCCTCGAGAATCTCTCCTCGTGGTACAAACCTTTTCCATTGCGAGGAACTTGAGGGTACACATCGGTAGGTAGGTGCGCTCATTCTGATAAAGCCCCATAGTGAGGAAGGAACCGACCAGTTCCTGCAACCCTGGGGCTCCCAATGTTTCTTCATCAAATAAACACATATGGGAGGTCATTCTGTTTCTTAATCATGTCGCAATCAGTGAGGAATTCTTCATACCTTCAAGTCAAACTCGCTTGAAAGAAAGATCCACCTAATCAATCTTGGCTTGGCCTCTTTCTTTGTCATCAATATACGAACCGCTACATGGTCACTGTACACAATAACTTTGGTACCAAGAAAATAAGATCGAAATTTTTCTAAGGAAAATACCACAGCTAGTAATTCATTTTATGTGGTTGAGTAGTTACTTTTTGCCTTAATAAAAGTCATTGATGCACAATAGATGGACTGAGGCACTCACTCCACCCTTTGAAGAAACACCATTTCGATAGCATAATCACTCACATTGCACTTGTTCTTGAAATATAGCAGGGGCCAAAAATAAACTTTCCTTAAATGTATCGAAAACTCATTTACAACCCTGATTAACCACAAATTCCATCTCCTTTTGCAATAATTAGCACAAAGGAGAAGCAATATTTGAAAAATCCTTGATGAACCGATGGTAACATTCTGCATGACTAAGAAAATAGCCCACTTCACGAACATTGGTAGGATAGGAAAAGTTTGAAATGTGTCTATCCTTGCCTTGTTTAATTAAATACCCTTAAAAATATGCTAAGACAATGCCTTATTCAACAATGAAATGACATTTCTCAAAATTTAACAAAGGATTGGTATCAATGCAACTCTTAAGAACTTGTGCTAAATTTTCCAAGCAATCATCAAAGGAGTTACAATGAATGGTGAAATCATCCATGAACCTTTCAGCAAAAATTTCAAAACATTATGCTAAAATGCTTGGAAAGTGACGGGGCGTTACATAGCCGAAAAGGCATATGCAGGTAAGCAAGCATAACAAAGAGGCACGTAGGTTGTCTTCTCTTGGTCCTATGGGCCGATGATTGATCCGAACTCCTTGGGGTCGCTAATAAACCATCATTTTGATGAGAGATATATCAACATGCGGAGCGCAAGAGACCAAAGATAGAAGTTTATATTTTTGCTCCCTTACTCACTACCAACTACCAAAGAGTAGCAAGTGGCAAGTCCAAGATTCTCCAAAGAGATTCTTAGATTCAAAAGCTAACTACACAAGACTCACAGTTGGGTGTCACTCCAATTGTGTGTCGGGAATAGCTAGTGTCGCAAACATGTTTTTTTGGGGTTGGGGTTGTCGATAAACTACCAAGCATCCAAAATAAGAGAATAAACTATATTAATCTAAGACCTAGAGGCATTTTCGTAATATGAATGGTAGAAGACCTTGATCCTATATTCTATCAAATACAAGACGTATAAACTTATCTCAATATCTCTATCACATTGTGTGGCTGATAGTCAACACTTCCCAATGTTTGTCACACAAAGGTTCCTACCTCCTATTCTATCAGCACTACTTCCATAATTAGGGAAAGTGTATTGTGCGGTCCAACCGATCTGCGCTCCTCTTTCCCCATAAAGAATTACATCCCTAGCCACCACTATGAATGCTTCTCCCTAAGCCTATATAAGCAAAGGATCCTTGATTCTGTTGTGCTTCACATGGTGGAAGTTGGTTTGCTATCAAATTGTGTTGTGTAACTTGTTTTATTAACATTTCTTCTAGTTTCTAAATTTTGAGCCAAACAAATACCTCAATTCCTCGTTTAATTGTACTTCTACAGAACATGAAACATTGATAAACGGATATTGCCCAAGAATTTTGTTTGAGGTTTAAAAGGCAGTACACATTGTATGTGCAGGACTATAATTACCAGGATGATCAAGTGTGAACTATAAGATTCTTCAACAGGAACAAAAAGCACATCAGAGAGTAAAATTATCAGTCTTAGTTGAAATGTTTCAGTATTATGTTATTCTTTTTTACTTCTTTGTTTTTGTTTGTTACTATAAAGTAGTTTTAAAATCAATGAACATGTGAGACTCAAAGAGTATTAGAAGGTATCCATGATTGAGTCAACCTGCTGAAAATTGTTGCAGGATCAAGAAATAAATGAACAGTCAAAAAATATACTTGAATTGTAACCTTGTGATTTCTTTAATAATCTATCAAATTTTTTTATGCATAGAGGAATATTATTTTTTGCGGCAGTTGAAGTTCAGCAAACCGTGAAAAGGCTAAAATTTAACTATTTGATTCCGGGTTGAGAAGCACTGAATTGTTGTAGTTCCTTGTCAATCTGTGCATGTACATTTACATGTTCTCCGTTAAAAAACTTATATCAAATTTTCAAATCTCCTAACTTGAAATTCAAATATACTAATTTGATACTTTCAGAATGAAACTTAAGAACATACCCTTAAAGAATGCTTTGACAAATATTATTGTCGGCTATAGACTCTCATTGCTTATAAAAATTGCTTCAAAATACTATGTCTAGGATGTTGCAATGTTTGACATAATTGTGAAGTTTTGCAATTGTGCCACAAATTTGTTGTATATTTATAATTGAATTTTTTTTGTAATCTTGGGACATAGTAGAAAGTGTCGCATATATGTCACGGAATGAGGTGACACCTACCAGATTGACACGATTGCATCACAATTTCCCCACACAAATTTCAAATTGTGTTTTTTAATTGTTACATTTCATTAAAGTGATGTAAATAATTTGTAGTAATCTTGGGAAATTTTAGATAATGTCGCAGATGTGTCACAAAATATACAATACATCAAAGATATGATACAAGTGTGCCATAAATTAACAAAAACCATTATATTTGTGTCATCTAATTATGATATATTAGTAAATATTCATAAATAATATGTCGTAATATTAAGACTTTAAATAATATGTCGCATACGTGTCACAAGAAAAGTGACATAGCAATTAAATGACGCAAAAATGTCACAAATGAACGACATGTTACCATAAGAATTGTAACAATACAACATTTACACATTGGTCGCATGTATATATGTCGCAAAAGGTCAACTTTATTGTAGTGGGAATTGGCGTATCATGATGACCCTAGGTTTGAAACAACGATGGTCGCTAAACTACAAACCTAGTTTCTATAAACTACCATTCTCTCGCCTATCAGGGTACAATATTCCAGTTTGGTAGGATCAGCTCTTCTAAATGATGCTCACAACCTACATACATACACTCACATGGCCGAGGTCTCACAAACCCATAAATACCCTAGTGGATACTCCAAGTGGGTACACAAGCCTAGAACCATATATGATACATGTAACTAGTGTGAATCATAGGTTGTTTAACATGCATTTCACAAGAACATAAAGATTAAATCCAACATGATTTCATAAATATAAAAGGATGAGGAGACCTAGAATCTCCCAAAATCTTTACCTAATTATAAATGCAAATTAGATCCCCAAGCTAATAAATGACGATCGCTCCAACTGAAGGACGATCGACGAACCAGTGTCGCCGCATTCAAGCATGGGGGATACACTAACAACAGCAGAAAATGGGCAAAAAGAAAGATCCTAAACAAAAATATTGGTCAACATAAGTGGGGAAATTTCAATATTGCATTTCAGCACAGACAAAATGCAATATTTAAATTTATAACGGTTAATAGTATATTAGATACTACTAATTGAAATTTATAAATGTTCATGAACTTTATTAACATCTAGTTCGATCGGAATCGATTTTAACACAACTGGTGAACTTTTCATTTTTTACACTTAGGTCCCTCCCTAGTGGTGGGGGAGCACGAAATGCAATATTGGAGACACCAAATGAAATAAATCACATTGTCAAACTCATGTTGTTCTGATCTAGGCTTCAAGGAATTGGGGGTATTCTTCCCTCAATTTTATTAGTGTTCCATTAATACCCTTAAAATGAGCGTTATTAATTAGAACGATAAATTACACAACAAATAATCACACGAAATTACATATTCTTTCTTTTTATGAACTAAAAAAATGAAATAACATCCACCAATTCTTTTTTAAAGCGCTAGTACTTGGTCTAGATTAAATTGTATATGATTACTTATAAGTATGTGGTGTGTCCATTTTATACGGTTATTTTTGGGACATTTTGTATTCACTTTTGTACACTTTTGTGCTCTATGTGTGGCAATTTTCCTTTAAATTCTCTTAGGAGAGTAAAGAGAAACTTTTTTTCTTTTATTACTTTTCTAGAGGATTTTGTGTAACAAGAGAATTGTTGGAACACTTTGAAGACTATCTCTGAACATTTCAAGACTTACATGTGAGCTTATTTTGATACTATCATTGAAGAATACCATTCACAAGAATGGTAGAATAAGGAAGGCCACTTACAAAGTGGTAGAAGATAAAGTGAAGAAGGAGAGCAAAGTAGAGGATAAAGAATGATCTATGTTTTGAAGCAGAGTTATGAGAATTATCCAAGAGGAACCAGCCTCCAAGGATGGCACCATTGGATTTGTCTTCTCGAATACTATAAAAACGACTACAAGAACTCCTAAAACGGATCAACGGTTCACCCGGAGGAAGCAAAACAAAAAGAGCTAAGAGCTGGACTTCCCTCCGTCGCGACTCGCGACGGATGACCTGTAACTTGCTTTTTACTCCCATTTTTCTTGTATTATAAATAGAACTTCATCCACTCATTCCTCATCCTTCTTGGCCCGACTTGGGGGCTTGAAAACCCTAGTTTTCACCTTCTCCTTCACTTTCTTCTTGTTTCTTTGTAAATATTTGTTCTATGCTATGGATTTTGATTATCAAGGTTAGTAATATCCTTGGGAGCCTTGGATTGGAGCTTCCATATCTATGTCTGGAGAATCCATATCTATCTATTTAATACTTTCTCTATTGTGCATTTAGTGTGCTTGAATTGGTTTGTTGAATCCGTTAATGATATTGGAAGTTTGAGTATATGAATTGCTTGTATGATAATGTGTTAGGGTTTGGAGAAAGTAGCTAATTCTCCCTACTTTTGATATGAAATCCAAGAGCATGAGTTAGAGATTTTAATGTTGTTGATGATTTGATAAATGCTAAATGTGATAATGTCGAATTCTTTGTCATGTTTGTTTTGTGTAGCAAACGTGAGAGGTTTATGAGCGTTGAACATTCTTGGCTAATCTCGTATAAATGCATGAATTAGTTCAATTCTTAGACATGGTGTAGTGTTTATAAGTGTTACCAAGCTTGTTGATTCTTTGAACTTAATGCCATTAATGGGATACCT
>JAULKM010151246.1:0-17246 GCA_032355605.1 Rubia tinctorum | reverse complement strand
TTGCTTTTATATATGTACACACACACACATATATCTAGGCTATTATCCACCTTATATGCATAAAACATCAGGAAAATGCCTCTTCTTCGTGGACAACTTTGATTTGTCACTATCTACTTAGTTGTATTTAGGAAGCATTTAGGGCTTATAAATTGTAACTTTGAGAGGTACGATGACGAACTCTCAGTTGCCACCACTCCCACCTAGATATAGGTTGGCTGCATCTTTCATGAATACACACGCGTCTACACCCAACTGCTCAACGATGCCTATCATTTAGCAACATTCGTGTTACTAGATGCCAAAACTTACTTAGCACTACAATCTATTTCTCCTGATGTGCAACCTTCACATTAGCCACCTCGAGGTCTCTGGTGATATTGGCAACATTTGCCACTACCCGATCGACTCGACAGCAAGGGGATTGGATCCTTGTTCCCAACCAAAGAGGATTCTCTTAATTTTATCCAATATATTGTTTTTATTTGGCATAGTGATATCTCACTTCACTATACGCCCAAAGATTGCTTAGGTTCTAACACAACTTATCATGAATCACCCATAGAGGGGTGTAGCACAAGTTTGCATAGGACACACGAGTTTAGAGTATGAGTGCTCACAACCAAGAATACAAGTGCGCAATTGATAGGTCGTTTTTCTACCGTAAAAAAATTTCAACCCATTGTTCCCACTATCTGCTGATAGTTTCACCACTAATTAAATCTACCCACTAGATAAAGATAAATAGTGGAATTTCATTGGCATTATTCCAAATAACTCAAGGCTGATCAGATTTCAAGATATTCAAAAATAAAATATACACAGAGAACAATTAGGAATCCATACAAATCAATTATCACGAACAATTAGGCCTCACATATAAATCATAGTTAAAGTTTCATTACCCTAAACCGGAAAAGAGATTTAGCTACTAAACATATTTAAAATAATTTAAAATAATAATAATCTACTAACATAATAATTAATATAATAACACAAAACAAAGTTTAAACAAACGAATGACTCCTGGTAATTAATTGTGCTGGGAAGACCAAACATCACATGTACGGCGACAAAGATGCGGATCCCCAAGAAAAATAATGATGCCGTCCTATATATGAACCAGGTCACGGTCCATCTCAGAGGTATTTATAGTTATTTTACAATAACTCTAATTACAAATCCAACTAAGAAAAGAAATTATTATTGGGCTTATTAATTTGGTATTCATATTGAGCCTTCTTTTCTTTAATTCAACATTCTTCACATGAATCCAATTGAGCCCAAATTTTTCGTAGCACGATTGAATTGCTTCTGAGCTTCATTCTGGAATAATATCTCATATCCCTCCTCGGAAGGTAAAATAAGAACATTTTCCATTGGAGCACATCACCTCATTAAAAATCTTACCGGGTAAACCCTGTGGGGAAAACCCACGGTTAAGGGAAAAATAGTATAGTGTATCGCTCCTCACCCTCAGCGCACAATCTAATGATTTCCTTCACAAAAACACACCTACGTGCACATCAAATGGCAAAAGAAGCTCATAAAAGTACATAAAATATGTGTTTAAGGTACACCCAATCAAACATCCTCACACTTAGATTGTGCTTGCCCTCAAGCATGTAACAACACAAAAATCATTAGCAAAACAAAATATTCTCACGAAATCAAATCAAGCAACATTCACTATGGAATGAACCGTCTTACCACAAGCTAAATCCAAAAGTTTCTACTAGTAATGTCTTTTCATCTTTGTCAAAATCAGGCAAACAATCATTTTATTCCTCACGTGATGCGTTCACACACTCTCCCTACTCTATTCTGTAGGACAGCTCACAATAAAAACACAAGTATAACATGTTATTAATAAGTGAAATATGATCCAAAATTCCGCACAAGTCAGGATGGTCTTTCAAAAAGGTTGTAACGGAGCTTTAGGCATAAAATCAAGTAGGGATCTAAAGGAATCCTCAGTTTTAAGAATATAACAAAAATCATGTGCATGTAAATCATGAATTCCAACAGAAAGAATCCTTCCATAAAGCTACCCATCACAACCATCCACCAAAATCATCTACAAGATCATATCCATCCATTTTCTTTGTTTTTTTCATTTTTTCACTTCTTTTGTTTCTTTTTTTTTGCCGAACAGTACCCATCATCACTTTACTTTTTATTTCTGGTAGTCACACTCACTTCTTCTCGTTTCTGGAACAAATAAAATAATTCAGAAGCACTCCGGTTCCGCCGAACGGGACCATCAAAATAAATAAAATGCCTCCAAAATCACCTATGAATCTTCCAGTAACCAATTAAAATAGTACTTCTTCATAATCAAGCTCAAAAAAATATTCTCAACCAAATTCTTCATAAAACCACACTTCTCATCCATGCATACCATAATATAAGAATTAAAGTACAATGCATAACCCACCATCTTCATATATAGAATTGCATACACATGGGGTTGGATGAAATAAAAATGGCTCAAAGGCTTTGGCTAAATATATCTGGAGCTCAAATTCAAAGAAGGGTAGGAAATATTTACGAAAGCCGAAAAGGGGTTAATCCTAGTGCCTCTTTCATCCTTGCACAAAATTTCAAATACAATCCACATAACATGCTATAACTTGTACACTCAACAAAGAAGGGGATGTGGAGAATGCTTCACTCTAGCTCAAAATCTCACTTTACTTGGGTAATATGAAAGTTTGCCCCTTTTTCGTCATCCAAAAAATCATTTAAAAACATTAACTTATGCATACATTCTTGAATTCACCATCTTACAATAGACCCATGTTCCACAGTGAAATCAACTCAATTCAATTCATAAGAACATTTTATTCGCCAAAACAAACCATTTTCCTTGATTTTTAAAAATAATTTTGCAAATTTTCACAAATTTCACCATCAAGGAAAATTAAGAACAAGCATCAATATAATCACTCTCCCCACACTTAAACTGTTGTTTGTACCCAAAAAACAACTACAAAAAAAGAATAACATTTATCTATAAAAAATCTCCAAACAAATCAAAACATGCAAACACACCATAACATAATAAAGCAAATAAACAGGGTTTAGAAGGAACCGAGTATTTAAGAGCAGTAAAATTCTTCAATTTCAGTTATATCGAACGTACTGCACCCCTCCGTTCGCCCGAACGGGACACCCAGCCGTGCTTTATTTATCTCAATTCAAACATCACCTGCGATCACAACTATAAAAATGCAAATGAATTTTTTTATTTTCTTCATTTTTTTTACTTTTTAGTTTTTTAAAAAAACTAATTCAAACAAAATTAAGTGTAAGAAGGAAGAAGAAAACAAAAAAAAAAGAAACATTGGGTTGCCTCCCAATAAGCGCTCCATCTTAATGGTCATGAGCTTGACTATAATTCATGTTCAGAGATATGTAGGGACTGCGAGGCAGATATCGTCCACTTCTATCTCCTCAAAAGGACTCTTCCACTTCGGCCTTAACTTTCTATGATTATAACTCATCCCAGGTTGGAATGAATGTACTTCCTTCCCAACTCTTAATTTCTTCCTCCTCAGGTGTCGAAGGAGCCTCTCCTCTTCATACTTACTTAGATTGTTGTCAATGATTACTGAATGTGTTTTTCCATCGTCCAGATACACATATTTCAAGTGTGAAGGAAGGTAATAAAGTTTCAACTTTGAATTATGCAAAAATGAGGCTAAAGAAATTTTGGGGGTCTCCTGTTCGACCGAACGGGAGAGTTTCAATTTTTCTAAAATCGTGTATTGTGGTTGCAGAGACAAAATTAAACCTTCAGTATCTTCATCAATGTCCATCCTACCTTCATACGAAGGCTTTTCTAACTCAACCTGAATGGAATTCATCTCAAAAGAATCTTGGACAATAGGGTCAAATGTATCAGTGAAATTCACATGTTCCATAACCGGAGAATTTTTTATATCATCAAATATATTGAAGGTAGCAGTCTCTCCATTAAATTCACAAGTTAGGGTTCTTGAATCAACATCAATCTTTGTCTTAGCAGTTTTCATGAAGGGTCTCCCTAACAAAATATTATCTGATTGTGAGCTACCCATATCAATGATATAAAAATCAACAAGATATACAAATTCATCAACTTTCACTAAAAAATTCTAAAGAACACCAACTGGATTACAAAAAGATCTATCAGTTAGCTGAATAATAGTATTCGTGAAAGCTAACTCACCTAGATTTAACTGCTCATAAATCAAAAGAGGCATAAAATTTATCGAAGCACCCAAATCAAGCATAACTCTTTCAATTCTATTATCTCCTATGGTACAAGGGATAGTAAACATACCCGGATCCTTACATTTTAGTGGAAACTTTTTCTGAATGATTGCAGAAACATTCTCACCCACTGAAAACCATTCATCGCCCTTCTTGCTACTCTTTCTAGATAGGAAGTCTTTCAAGAATTTTGCAAACTTAGTCATTTTCTTTATTTCCTTGAGAAAGAGAACATTGATGTGCACTTTGCTAAATATGTTGAGGATATCATTTAGATCCTCCTCTTTCTTGTTCAATGCTAGTCTCCGAGGGAATGGAGGAGGTATAACAATACCCGAATCTAAATTTGGGTTAGGATTACTTACCTTATCAGTTTTAGGCTTTTGTATCTTTCAACATCTCCATTCTGTCGCGAGACCATTTCAGGGGTTTCTGTTCCGCCGAACAGGAGGGTTCGGGTTCCTAAATTTGTTGTCCTAGATCTTAAGCGTGGGTACTTGGTTCGAGACCTTCCAATATCCGGGCTCTCCTTAGAGTAACTTGAGTCACATTCGCATTTAGATTTATTTGAACTTGGGATGGTAATTTTTCTTGATCCCCCATCGATTGGCTAACAATGCTTGTAAGCTGAGAAATTTAATGAGTATGTTGATCCAATGCCGTTTGCATGCTCTGTTGTGAAGATCCTATATCTTGCTTCATTCCTTGCATGGTACTCAACATTCCTTCTTGCATCTTTTGCATGATACCAATCATTTCACCAAACATATCTTCAAGAGATTTTCTTTGCGAAGGGGGTTGTGCCTGATATGGTGTATGTGGTCGTGGGGGTTTAAAAACTTGTTGTTCATCAAGGGTTCTCCATCTGAAATTAGGGTGATCTCTCCATCCTGGGTTATAGGTGTTTGATTAAGGATCATAATGACGTTGCGAATTTCCTGAAGTGTTGTTAACCATACTTGCTTCGGGTATAGCATCTTCAGAAACCATGGCACAAAGGTCATTGGGATGCCCCATATTACCACATATGCCACAAGGTTGACTTGTATCTAGTTTTTCCATTTTCTCCATTGCTTGAGACATGATCATCTTCTCTATCTGTTCTAATTTTTCCTTGAGTTCATCATCATGTTCCCCAATGCTAGCTGCAGACGCCTTAGACATACGAGTACATTGTCCAAAAAAATCTTTAGTGCCTTCCACAAAATCTTTAATAAACCTACGACCCTTTGAAGGTGCATTATTAAAAAATGAGCCACCACTCGCAGAATTGAGATGCCACCGGTACTCTTCGAGCATGCCTTGAAAAATGCATTTCATAAGTTATTTCTCCGAAAAGACATGATTAGGGCATCCATCCACTAACCTTTTAAATCTGTTCCAATAAGCACTGAGTGACTCCTCAAATTCCTGCACAATCCCAGGGATTTGTCTTTTTGCTGCCGTCACTTTACTAGCTGGAAAATATTGTTGCAGAAATTCCTTCTTCAATGTTGCCCACGAGTGTATGGAGTTGGGTTCCAAACTACTGAACCTTGCATTTGCTTCTGCTGATAGAGTGAACGGAAAAGCAACGAGTCTAAAATGTTCACCGGTGACTCCCACGGGTTTCTTCTGAATCTTGCAAAACCTGATGAACTCACTAAGAAAATTAAGGGGATCCTCACCCTTTTTCCCAAAGAACACTGGCAAGACGTTCAACAATGCCAATTTAATCTCAAAGTTTGCACCAACATCAGATAGCACTATCGGTGATAGGGGATCATCAATATCCTGGTTGGACAACTCCCTCATTGTCCTTTCTCGAATCTGAACAGCCTCTGCCATCTATGTATTTTTTTAATTTCAAAATCTTCTTTAAAATCTGAATCACAGGGGTCTCCCGTTCGACTGAACTGGAGAGTGTCCAAACTGGGAAACTTTTCCTGGTGTGCTTCCTTGGCTTGTTTCCGCAACCTCCTTGTTGTCTTCTCGATTTCTGGATTGTACAACAATTCGGATTTGGATGACCTGGACATACACCAAGAGACAAAATTCAATAGAAATAAGAAAAATAATTAAAAATAAACCTGCTAACATATGAGATTTAAATTCAAGTATATAGTAAGCGAGGTCGATCCCACAGAGAACAGTGTAAAGAAATTCTTATTTCTAAAGATTCCATTGTTGGTTAACTACCACGCCAAAAATGGATGAAAATATTATCTATCAACTAAGAAAATAATATCAATTAACTAAGAAAATAATTAAATTAAACTAAGAATACAAATAAACACAAATATCAATATGAGAATGAATTCCGGCAACATGCAAATCCACATTAACTAATAATTTATATGATCACAGACGCAATGATAAATCAATTCGCATGAACCAACCAATTATAGACTGTCGAGAATCAGCTAAAAGACACAGTCAAATTTCTTCTTACTTTATCGATAGCCAGCAAGAATCAGCTATAAACTGACTACTTCTCTAATTGAGATATAATCTAGCAAGAATCAGTTATAAACTAGATTTAATATCTTAACAGCATTAAGAACCAAAGAAACCCAATTCAGATAATTCATAATCAGATCAGCTATCACAAATATAAAGGCCACGTGCACATCAAATGAAAAAAAGAAACTCATAAAAGTACATAAAATATGCGTATAAAATACACCCAATCAACAATATAAAGGCCACGACAACTTTGGGAGCAAATGCTCATTTCCGAGAATTGCATAAAGGTAACTGGGCATGACAGTCCAACACACCATATATATGTTGTCCGGAATGAATTCCACATGATAGTTGTAAGAATTAAAATAGGTCAATGAAATAAATGCACGCGGGCTTGCCCTTTGGAAAGAAACTAAGCTAAAGTATTTTGAAAACAAAAGAGAAGACTATATGTTACAAGGATCTAGGGATGAATATTCTTGGGCCATAACTCGGTACTAAAGGATTTGTCCTAGCGGAAATTAGGTGTTGCACACACCAAGAACAAACAACTCGGATGTTGTGAACAACACGATGCTAACGTAGATAGGAACGACATGGGCCGAGAGCGTTAGGCGGATGCCGCTGGACAACCCAGAATCATGTGCAACACAGTTTAGGCATACCGATTTGCAGGGACGCATTAAGGGACACAAGATTGCACTACATTTGGAGCATGGGTTAACATTAAGGTTCGTTGATAAGCCTGTCCCTATAACTCATCAGTAATCAACACTAAGGGAATCGGCCTAGAGGGCAAGCAGGCGGTGCACACAGCGAGAGCAAATAACTCGGGTACTGTGCACAGTATGACGCGAGTATAGATGGGGATGACAAAGGCTAAGAGCACCTGGCGTACGCCAATGGATAACCCAGAACCATGTGTAACACTGGTTTAGGGAAACTGATTTGCAGGGATGCATTGAGGGGTACAGGATATCACTACGTTTAGAGCATGTATTTGGGCATTGGGAGAGGTACGCTGATAATCCTGGACCAATAACACATCAGTATCGATGAGGAGTTTTTGAAGAATCTCGCTCGTCAGAAGAGCGACAACCTGAATGTCTTCGAGAAATAAATAGCAGTTTTGCCTCAGGCTTCGATGATAGAGAAACAACCTATTCGATCGACACCACCATCTTCCCACCGGGAAGATGAATGCAATTCTTATGATTCACTATCACTTTCCTCCTCATTTTCTTTTCTTTAACGACAGAAGGATCAATAGAGTTGGAAGTACCACCCCAAAGAAGATCATCATCTCCCTGAGGAGTGTGAGGCTCACTAGAGGGGGAAGGTGGTGGTGGTACAATGGAATTAGATGTGATATGAGAGAAAAAAAACTTACTAGAAGAAGGATATAAATTTGAAAGAAGGCCCTGAGGAAGACGACTCTAAGGAGCATGAATCTAGACTCTGGTTGATTACTTAGTGAAAATCTAAAAAAGTAAATGAGATATATGAAAGGATAATATTTATATCACGGCAGAAGTTGGATGGTTTTTCAAAATTTTAAGTAATGATGAGTCTCTTGAAATCAACGAAAAACGTGTGCTGCCAGTGGGAAACTAATTTTCCTCTTCCCAGGATAGCGCACGTGGAGCCTTGATTAGGTTAAAAAGTGTGAATGAATTGGGTGCTCTTCAGCTATTGATAGTCGAGAAAACCAAAGGTGTTCAATGAAGCATGCATTTGGTTTCCGACGGTTTCGAAAATCCACGGTTTCTGGCGGAGCATGACCTTCAGCTCTTGATGGTTGAGAAAATCGAAAGTCTTAGCCTAAGAACAACCTTCATATTCCTCGATAGCTAGTGATGATGGATGGGTCAAAACCCATTGATTTAGGCCAAAACCCATGTAGTTAGGTCATAACATCGTCACTAGGCTGAACCCTACTGCGGCCAAAGTTTCTCATTATTAAGGAGTGTTTAAGTAAGTATGACTCGGTAACAATTCTATTATGGTAGAATGCTTATTCTGTAACGAATGATTATATTTACCCTAGTTGGATTAGGAACATTTATAGGGATCGGACCATATAAATACCATAATATGTCACTATTTTATTCATTCTATTCGCAAACACTTTTATGTTGACTTGATCATCAAAGAGTCTCCAGTCACGCACTTCCAGGGATCTGCCTTGCAAGTATGGACCTATCGAGCAAGGATCGGCCGCCGGATCGGTATCCCTGCACCCTGCATCACAAGTAGAATTTAGTACATCCCATCATGATTTAAATTAACTCTATTATTGAATTCTATAATTAAGACGAGATTATATAATATGGACACTTACGTGAAAATTCTTGGATATTTAACTTTGTGTTAGAGTCACAAATATGTGCAGGACACATTTATAGCTTAATATGTAGGTTCATGAGTTATCTTTAAATAGTATCAATTAGTTTTTTTTGATGACATAAATTCTAATATGGTATTGGAGTCTGGATCAAATCCAGTGAATGTATACATTTACTATTATTTTATATGTGATCCTTTTATTCTACGTGTGCGTGATGAATAATGTCATTGCACATAAATGTGCGTGTCAAGAGTCTCGCAAAGATGGAGAACTAGCTTATAGCTTAATATATAACTAACGGGTCATTTCTATATAATACCACTTGATTTTGTGATAGAAGCATATACTCCCTCCATTCCAACTCAAATTTCAGAGATTTTTTTCACGGTTATCAAGATACATGTTTGACCGTTAATATATTTAACTACGTATAATAACGCAAATAAAAAGTTGATATTTAAAAACTACTTGTTACGATGAATCCAACCATATCATATATAATAATATTATTGTTTATATATCTATTCATACATGTGATCAAATTCAGACAGTGAATAGTGATATAAAATGAAATGTGAAATTTGAGTTGGGACAGATGGAGCAGGCTCTAATACTCTGAATAAGTAACAGCGATGATTTTGAACCCTTAATCTGGGTCAAAATAATAATATTATTATCGAGAAATTTTGGGATGGTGACTTTAATGGAATCGGGCATAAATAAGATAGTGCAGCTGCATGCATTTTCACAATTGATGGCACGAAGGAAGTGGGAATTTCGTTGGCTTAGGAAAGAAGACTTGTCACTCGATCAGTTCCACTACCCATTTTAAGGACCACGTCCCCGCACCTTCAAAAGGATAAAAGGGTCGGCAGACACGTCAAAATCATACCTTATCTTCTTCCAGTTAAAACTAATGTTAACTTGAACGCTTTTATGTGGAATTGTTTTCTTCATTTCTATTTTTGTTAAACAATATCTAAGAATTGGTTGCATGATTCACCCCAACCAATATTAGTATAATACTATTTGTGATGGTCCAATCCCACAGAATTTTGATGTTGGATACATATTCCAAAAAGTCTCATACTAATATGGTGAGACGCTTAGTAATAAAATGATGGTGCATTGATATCTCATCAATAACACATCTCATCAATGATGAGAATTACAATATATAGGGCTACAATCTAAAATCTAACAGGAATACGATTTTAAAATCTATAAGAAAATTACCGTCTATAATCTAACTAAAAGTAAACCTAATTTTGTATGGAAACTGTCATCTATAACATTTTCTACAAGGAATGATTTATATTTCCTTATTACCCTCTCTCAAGTTGGAGCATGATGAACAATAATGGCCAACTTGCGAAGAAGATTCCGAAATCGCTAATCGTTAAAAGTTTTTTTGGAAAAAAAATCTCCATAGAACAGATTCAACTTCATCAGCAGCAGAAATAACAGCAAAAATAGTAACAGTAGCAGAGGTAGAGCAGTATTCAACTTCATTAACAGTAGCAGCAACGGTAAAGCAGTATTTAACTTCAGTAAGAGTGAAATCAACCACATGATCAATCGGTGAGCAACAACGACAAGCGACAGAGATCCTTGCAGTGACGACGGAAACTTAGAGAAGCGGCGGTGGCTGGAAGGATATAGCGGCATCGGTAGAATGGTAGTAAGGGCAGTATTCATCACGAACACGCCCAAAATAATAATAGTGTATGTAGGAGTAGATAAAGTAAGTAGAGAAAATTAAACAAACTAGCTAATGACCACAACGTGAGGCGAGATGTTCCCTTGGCACCAAGCAGTGGATCCAACTGAAGATCGTTGACCTTAGGATAAACTAAGAGGGGGTCGCAGATCGAACCAGGTCTCATATCATGTAAAATATAATTGCGCTAATCAATGGTGCATTGATATCTCATCAACGATGAGAATTCAACGTATAGGGCTACAATCTAAAGTCTAACAGGAATATAATTCTAAAGTTTATAAGAAAATTACCGTCTATAATCTAACGTACAAGGAAAGCTAATTCTATATGAAACTAACATCTATAATCTTTCTCCCAAGGAAGGTTTTATATTTCCTTATTAAGAGGTATTTCCCAAGTACTGATATGACCTACACAAGCTAGTTAGTTTTTAATTAAATTGAGCGTCACACATTTCTAGCTACTACATACTTATTAAGGCTACTTTACAGTCGAAGTTGGCTCAAACCAGTTCAATTCCACAGATTCATTTACTTAATTTGTGTCATCCTAGGGTTAATGAATTATGTATTAATCATTTACTTACTCATATTGATTCATTTAAGAAACACGTTAATGGTGTATTTTAAGCATGAACGTAATTATGTCTGTCCTTTTCTTATCAATTCCTTTAGTAGTATTATATTAAACTATTTATTACTTATATTTTGAATTCAATAAATAGAAATATATATATATATATATGTGTATGAATAATTGTTGGTTAACCTAGTTGTTTTTAGGGTTTTACTTTGGTAAGCTCTTCTGTTTATGTTAAGTTTCAGTTGGATAATTTGTTCCGACAAAACAAGAAATATGATAGTGTGATCATCATGGAGATGTAAGAGTTATTAGTTGTCTTCTATTTAACATGCAGGACGTGTTAGTTGTTATCTAATTAAATATTACTTTGTAATAAAGGCCAAATCCCTCGTTCTTATAACTCTTTCATTCCAATATCATGGGTTGATGAATGATTTACACTTAAATTCATGCGTTAACCAATGCATTTGATACATTTGTTATTATATTTTCGTTGGTTGATTGCTAGTTTTAGTTAAGTTTACATTACAAAGGGTTTAGATAACCGTTGGTTTTCTTACCTAAATCCCTAGTTTTGTGCGCTTAATTGGATCTAATTGACACTATGTTCTCACGAGCGCCTATATCTTCTTTTGTGAGCTTATTGATTGGTTGCTCGTGAGCACTTCAGTGTAGTTTTGTAGAAATCATCCTCAAGAGTGGTAGTAGATGTTAGAAAGTCATTTGCAAGGGTGGTAGTAGATATTAGAAGGTCATCCGCAGAGGTGGTAGTAGATATTAAAAGGCCATTCGCAAGGGTGGTAGTAGATAGAAGACCACGAGTCAAAACGTGTTAGTAGATGGAATCAATCCAAGAAGGAGAAGAGAGTTGAGTCCGAAATTGAAGACTTAGCGAGGCCGTGCCAGCCAACATGACCCATTCCAGAGGCCCTTGGCACGGGCCGCTTGATTCAACACGGACCGTCCCGATAAATTGACCTATGGAGCTAAGTATGGACACGGGTCATGCCATTTAACATGGCTCGAGTCACTCCAAAGTCAACATTCAAAGACCAGCCTACAGGGTGTGAAGATTTATACGCCAAGCCATCAATTTACTCAGAAATTGACTCACAGTAGACGACCCGCAAAGATAGACACAACCCACGTCGTTCAGAAGAGGAAAATCATGCACCCGAACAACGGCATTCACACGGCCCATGTCGTTCAACTGATCAAGGAAAACCCCCAGCCAATGGCTCAAGACAAATGGCACAGCCATTCACTCAGACCGGCAGAGAAAAATCCCCAGCTAGTCGTGCTAAGAAAATCCAACACGGGTCGTGTTCTATAGCACGGCCCGTGCCAATGGCTGCTAGGTTTAAGGTCACTTTCTGGGTCCTTTTCAAGGCCTAATTACCTACCACTATAAATAGAAGCCTATGTCAACTAGGGTTTTAGTTTTGGAAGTTTAGTTTTCATTAGTTTCATTCTCCTAAGAGTAGGTAGAGAGAGAAAGTGGTTAAACCTTCTTTCGATTTTATTTCTCCCCCACTACAAGAAACAATACGTTTTACCTTGGTTGTACGGGACTTTTTTAACTTGGTTTTTAGTTTTGGAAGAACCGAGGGAAATAAAGCCGAAGCAAAAGGTATCTTTTTTACTTCAGTTCATAATCGAGGTAAAAAGTACTTATATCTCAGTTTTTAACCAACGTCGGCAGGTTTCTTGGACGAAATCGATCAAGGCTAGTAGGCCGACCATGGTAGACATTACATGCGACATCGCTAAACTTGATGTCGGTATCCACATGCATCCGACGTCGATCATAGCATGAAGGCATACGGTGGGTGAGGAAATACAGTGATGTCGGTCCAAGTAGGAGAGACGTGGCAGACCATAAAAAGCAACATTTTACGCTGACATGGAACGGTGATTAATACGATGTTTTTTTGAGAGGCCGTTGCCGCAAAAAATATATCAGTTTATGCAACATCGGTCAAGTGTTGTTTTGACACCTGATTGTGCGACATCGTAGATGAATCGGTTAGACATCGTTTCTCGTACAATATTATAATATTTAATATTTTATGACACAACAAATCGTTCATTGATAGCCATTACATTTTATTTTAAAAAAATTACCAATATATTAAAATACAAGAGGTTGTTGTGAAATTGACAGGCTAATTGTATTGATGCTTCCTTGCATACATTGTCCGACATTAACAATTTTAGGGGGACAACGGAAATGACAAGTCCGTTACGGAAGTCCATCGATAACTCTCATTATCATATTACAGCAGATGCATATGAAACAAAATTTATGTTAGATTTGGGTTGCTCCCAATGGATGTACAAATAATAAAGCCAAGAGCATACAACATAAATCTTAACACGAAATGCTTGAAGATGACGTTACAAGATTGAATGATCGAAGTCGCAGTGTCCAAATGATGAGCGACGTCGGATATTCATAGATGTTCCAATCAGGTCCTAGAAAATTCGACGTTGGTAACCATTCGGTCCCATACCGTACTGGACGATGAACTGACCGATGAACTGACCGACTTCGTACATTCAACCTGTGTTCATACTAAAATTTGATTATCATCCACAATCAGTTCTAATATCAGCATTTTTTCTCACTCCTTAAAAATGGCATGATATTGGGAACAAAAATAATATACACTATATAACATGTCATATAGTCAACTTACATAATGAAAATATTAAATCATTGTTCAATGTGGAAAAAAAACATGTAGAAGGTATGTTAATAAAATTGCTAAATGAACATGGAATGGAGGGAAAACTACCTCAATTAATTTGAACCCGGAGATGCTCCATCCTAGGATACTTGTTGATGTTTAAGAGAAGAGATTAGATTGGGCTCTGGAGTAGTTGAAATGTTCTGAATGTAGAGGAAGGTGTGGAGTTGGGTTAGGTGAAAGTGTGTTGGAGATGATAAATTAATGGCCCTTGTTGCTAAATATCATTTAAATGAGACTGGTTTAGGGGGGAAATTGTTCCAAATATCATTTCCAGCTTGGAATTTCTGTTCAACCGACATCGGTTTAGTGTCGGCCAATGGTTCTTTATATGCTAACTTTTTCCGACGTCGTTTCTATGGGCCAAAACATAATTATCAGAGAGTGTCGTAAAAAACTCTCTATTAAGATTGCGGGCCTTTCCGATGACCTGTTTATGCCAAATAGTAACATAATTCTCTTGTACTTGGGAATAACAAATTTTTACCTCCAATTTCGGATTGAGACTTCTTGCAATTCTTTGTAGGGACTTGAGTGATTTTTTAAAAAAAATTCACCGGTTGTCCCAAACTCGATTACGATCGTCTCAAAAATAACCTTGGTCACCCACATCTTATACTAATCGAAGATATTAAAGAAATTGGTCTTATTCGCACATAGATTTCGAGAAGATCTTCTCAAATGACCTTGTATACTTGTGAGTAATCATCTAAAATATACTATAGACCAAGTATTAGCGCTATTTAAAATTTTACAAAATTTTATTACATTTTTATTTCATAAAAACATGGAATATGAAGTTTCATTTGATTCTATTTGGTTGAAATTACCATTCTCATAGCGTTGATAATATGGGTTTGAATGGAACTCTAAGAAAAATTCCGGACGATTACCTCGGTTCGCGCCCCTGTTAGATAGTACGCATAATCTCCATATCATATATTTGTCCTAAAATTCGAGTGTAGAATTAAGAAGTGTAGCGAGTATGCGAGGAAGTTAGTGTCATAGCGTAATTTTTGAAAAGCTTCGCCATACACTGTCTGAGGAGATTGTGTTCCCGTTCCATTGACCATAGCATGACCAAATAGGAGCATCGTGCTCGTGACCTGGTGAATTATATAAGGGTATCTCGAGTTTTGCATTTTGACTTCTCCCAATTTGTTGGAGGGACGAATGTGAAATAATTAAAAAGTAAACTAGCACTCCCAAATTTGATTCCAATCTTAGTTCACGGGACCTTTGCAATCCACATTCAAGCTAATGTTCCCCGAAAGTTATAAAGATACTAGCATGATCCCACAGAGACTTGTACAAAAAAAATTCAATTAGCCATTTCATACAAGTAAGTAATCATAACAATGAACTCTAGACGTTGTTTCAACAATTTTTTTTATAAATTGATAGTTGGATTTTCTGTATCTTTTTAATTTTTAAAAAAACCTTGAATATCTAAGTCTGATTCTGTGTGGTAGAATTTATCTTCCAAATTAATAACGCTCATAGTTAGGGTATTAATTTAATACTAATAAATATGAGGGAAGAATACCATGGTGACCTTGTTAAGGAAAAATTCGAACAACATGATTGTGACAATGTGATTTAGATTATTGGCTATCACCAATTTTACATCTTTCCTCCCCCACCATATTGGAGGGACCTAATTGCAATAACATAAAAAATCACTGGTTGGGTTGAAAATGATTCTGATCGCACCAGACGTTAATGAAGTTTGTGGACATATATAATATGAATTACTATTGTCGAATAAACTGTTTACCGTTAATAAGGTAAGTTATGCTCGTTTTGGTCAAACGTGGCCCCAATTGTTATGCTGGAGGGCTAAATTGGTATGGCCTGATATATCCATGGCCGATGTTGGCAATATGCTAGTCAAATGTCGCAAAAATGATTTGCATGCGACGTCGCTTATGAAGTTGTTCAAACACAGACTCATTTTCTATGCCAGTTAGTCCCACAGTTAGACAAGGCGACATTGCTAAACTGTTGGTCTAGTATCGATCAGGTCGCTAATATGCGACCTTGCATTGGGGCGGAATTCACAAGGCTACGTAACAACTATATATGGGCCCCACCTCGTACATTACTTTAAACGTTTAACTTTCCCTCGTATTTCAACAATCTTCTGGCCTATCTTCTCGAACGTATGGTTTGAACATGTGGTTATTTTACATTTGTTATTTAATTTACCATTGAAATCGTTATGTATTTTGCATATGAATGTGTTATTTGCAGCATCTGTTGAACCTTCTATGGGTTAGGGTTCAAGGATTAGGTTCTAGGGTGGTAAATTGTCGGTTGTATGTCTTCCCCCATTATTGTGGATAAATATATTTTAGTTTAGGATCTTTCTGTTTGCCTGTTTTCTGTTGTTGTCAAAGTGTCCCCGTTTCATGAATGCGGCGTCGCCTTTCCATTGATCATACTTTAGTTAGAGCGACCATTGTGCGACGTCGCATATTCATATTTTTTTACAATTTACCTAGAATGTAACGTTGCTGATGAGACGGTGCGGCCGCGCGCCCGAAATAACTCAAGGAAACACGTCCCGGAGCCAGAACGCGCGGCCATCGCATCATACCGCGCGAGAATGATCCCTGATCTGCGCGCCAGCGCGCGGCATCTGCGCCCCAGCTCCCTAACCGCACGCGCTGCCCAGCATCCTCGGCCAGCCTGCTCCGCGCTCCACGCATCAACCCCGCGCGGGGTCTCCAGCGCCCGCGCGCCCCAGCGCACGGGTTCCCGCGCGCAGCACCCTCGGCAATCAACCCTTCCATCCCGAGCGCGCAGCCTTCGAGCGGCCTGCGCGATCCCAGCGCGCGGCGCCCAAGTCCTCCGTCCGAGCGCGGAGAATCAATGACCGAGCGCCCGGTCTTGCCCGTGCGGATGACCGAGACCTCCCGCGCAGCTCAACCCAGTGTACCGTGTCAGGCGCGCGGCCATCGCGCGGCCAGCGCGCCCTGCATCCCACTTGCCCTTATCTTCTCCCCACTTGTACTATAAATATCTTCTCCTTCCCAATTTCATTTGATAACTTCTTCTTGGCTGAATTTCCTGGTCTTAAACCCTAGAACTCCATTTTCCTTTCTTCTTTTCTTCTTTCTTTTCATAGTTTTTGTAGATT
>JAULKM010151237.1:0-17247 GCA_032355605.1 Rubia tinctorum | reverse complement strand
CTATCTACTTAGTTGTATTTAGTAAGCATATTGGGCTTATAAATGTATTTTTGAGAGGTACGGCGATGACCTCCCAGGGGGCTTGTGGTATACACCTCCTCCAGTTAGGAAAATTTCAAACTAAAGATAGCACATTAACGAACCAGATAAGTGGACATCTCTCTTAGTGATGAAAGAACCTCGTCAAGTCTCCCTTAACTAGGAAAAGACCAAGGCTAGAATAGCCCCTCCCATCTAACCTGCACCCTGCAGGGTCGTTTAAGTCCCGCAGAGTGCTAGAGACCAAAGATAGAATTTGTAAGTTGCTCACGTACTCACTGCTAACTACAATAAAGTAGCTAGTGGCAAGTCCGAGGTCGTCCACAGAGACACTAGAATTTAAAGGTTAACTCAACACAACCAAAAATAGAGTGTCACCTCAATTGTGTGTTAGGAATAGCTAGTGCTTTAAGCAAATAATTAGGGGGGGGGAGCTATTAACAAATTACTAAGCATGCAAGCAACAAAATTTAAACTATGGTTAACTAGTCTTGGGGGTAGTTGTGTAACATCACCGATTTAATGACTTTGATCCTAGATTCTATCACATATAATCATATGAACCTATTCTCATTCCTATGTCACATAATGTGGAGATGGTCGCGAATTCCCAAAGGTTCTGCTCCCTAAAAACCATCTCATAGCCTCCGTAATTAGGGATGGACTCCAATTCTTCCTAATCCTCTTTTCACCCCCATAACCTCACTTACAATGCCAAAAATACTCTTCGAAAATAATTAAGCCCTCAAAGGAAACACTGTTAGATACATGAGTGAGTGTAATACGTCCTGGGCACTCCACTATAGATACCAACCCTATAACTAGAAATGCAAAGGAATTGTCATCTTGTGATGACTCTAGGGTTGCCACGACCCTAGACGCTACAAAATAAAAGGCTTATCTGTTGGGGTAAGCCAAGGGTTTCCCTCGTTAGGAATTAGTTTAGCATCCCTAACATGCAATCACTCACACAACTAGCCAATCAAAATTAGAGTCTAACGATCGATTTAGTACACTCAAGGTAGCATGAATGTACTCATCTCCCCTGTACTCTTGATCCTAAAATAGCCCTAATCTAACACTCCCAAGATAGAATTTTAGCCTTGCATGATGATTATACTATGCATAGAATTATGGATGCATCATAAAACATGTCTTGACATAAATCATACAAGAATGAAAAATACAAATCGTACACAAATATTCATAGGAAATAGAAAATAGGTTAATCTAAAATCTTAAAAAATCATAAATCATGCCATGAATACAAAGTACTCCGAGATAATAACTACTCTAGAGACATTTAACCCAAAGCAGGCATTTGAGTTAATGACATAAGGCTAGAACTAGAGAAATAAATGAAGAGATGAAATGGCCTCCACTTTTCCTGCCTACTACTAGAAATAACAATAATGAAGTTCAACTTAAACCCTAGACGACTAAGGCTAACTTATACAGTAGATAAATTTTGGGCCATAAAAGGCCCTAAAAATGGGAAAAACCCTAGTAGCCATGTAGTACACGCTAGCATGCCTCGTGCCATAGAGCATATATCGACTAGAACGACTTGTACAAAGGGGTACAGGGAGTGGATTAAAGGGCATTCCTCGCCTTTCTGATGGCATGAGTCATACCAAATTATATGGCCCAAGCATCGTTCCTCGGCTTTTAATGCCACGGGTCGTGCCAAAGTGCACGGCCTGTCGTTAGGCCTTCATTTTTCATCATCTCCTGAGCATGGGCCGTGATGGATGACATGACCTGTTTCCTTGGCCCCGTTCCCTTGGCACGAGCTATGGCATGTGATGTTTCAAGTTACACAGCCCGTGTCATTATTTGAAATTTTCAAAACTTGCTCATTTCTTTGGCGCAACTATATACTATCAAGTTTAGACTCACAACCTTCAATCGTCTACCATCCTTGTGAATAGCCTTCTAAAATATATTTGAAGTGCTTGCGAGTGATCTACAAATGAAGCTCACAAAAAGGATCTGGATGCTTGTAAGGACGAAAAATCCATTGGCTCTAAAATAGGTTACAAAATGAGGAATTTATATATGAAAAAAGAAAACGATTATCTAAATCCCTTTTATGATGTAAACCTACATTAATCTATAAATCTCTAAACAAAAGACAATAAAAGAGATGTTAAATATTTTGGAAAATACATGCATTTGATGTCTGATCAGCATCTATTGAACCAAAGAAGCGAAACCCAGTAAAAGGGTTATTGTCACCCACGATCTTACAAATGATACCACGACTCAGAAACACATATACCATGATCAGTGGAGATCGTGATGATCAATAGCTATAAATAGATTATCTGAACGACAAGCTAGGCATTCAGGATAGGTAAGGGCATTTTCCCAAATACTATTCATACATTGATCATACACTGACTTAGGCATCCGTGATAGATCTCGGGGACTTCCTCAGGAACTTCTTCTGCAAATTTCAAAAAGCTAGCATAGAGTATTGTGCTAATTCTAGATATTATAGAGGTCCAGATTGAATCCCCCGCATCAAAATTATTATATAATTAACTTAACAAATGGAATGATTTAATGTTTATTTTCGTTTATTGCAATAGAATTTTTTAATTTTGAAAACCTTTTAAAATACATTTCAAGGTATACATAATTATAATTCGACCCTAAAAGTTATAGAAAGTAATAAAAGACATTCTCTTGTTTTTTGGGACATCATTTCACAATATTGTTAGAATAAAAGCTGTAATATTTCATTCCAGTGAATGGTAAAATCACACTTGGATGATTGCAGTAAAATATTTCTTGGATATAGATGTGAGTCGCGTTACGTACGCTTTCCTTAAAGAGTAATTCGACCCTCTTAAAGTCTTGGGTTACACGAATTCCCTTTGAGGATAAAACAATTGAGAAACCCTCCTGTTTTAGGCTTGAATCACGTGAATACTTTTTGAGTAATGGTTTTTTTGGTTGTTACATTGGGAAAATTATGAGATTTTCCTTAGGTTTCTATGCATGTATGCACAGGTTTATATAGGAGATGTCCTTAGCAAATGTGACAGTTCAATCATGTTGTCACACTTCTTACACTGGTGCCACAAGCTATCACAAGTTGCCACGGATGTCCTGAGCAGATGCAACAATTCATACTAAATACGTAGTTATCAAAATTCTGATGAATTCTGAAGTAATGCTTCTTTCCACTCCCACATTCAATGTACCATGATATCATCCTTAACATTGTGATGAAGAGAAGTTAGGTAGTACACCACCACAACATAATTATAACAAACTCTGAAATGATACATCTTTCCACACTAGAATAAGCCATGTTAGTCATCAAAATTCTAACCAACACAACTTTAATACTTATCCTAAAATTGCAAGCTCGTAGATAGTTTATACGTGTGCACTCCACACCATCAAACTTGTTTTAACATCCCAAGCTCAAAACTACTCGAATCCAATCCAACTTAAATAGCTTGTGTTTCTTAAAACACCGACAGTCCTCTCCAATTTAAGTATTATCCTTGATTCAAAAAATTTAACAGCCAAACCAAACAACTGCATAAGTGAAAATATTTTGAAGATTGATTTTTCACCTTAGTGAACTACACATTCCAAATATTTGAGAATTGGAGTGTCTTTAAATATTAATGATAATCCACACACAAGTTCAAATACAATTCAAAAGATAAAAACCTAACACTATATAAGTCATGTGTCCCTATCCATTCATGAGTGTATACAAAGCCAAGCCTAAACTTATTGAAGCGGCTACACTTTACAAATAATATAGGTGAATCTCTTTTATCGCACACCTGCAAGTGTACTTTGTCAAAGGATCAATTAAGAATTTAAAACTTCAACCTAACTTCCATGCAGGTTCAAATATATTACTTTCGGAATATTTTAATCTCAAGCAATAGGCCTTCCACGTTGAATTTAACTCTAATGTCGTATTAGAGAAAAATTGAGTATCTCATTATCAAATATTTAAATAGGTTTTATATCCATCCCGATCACTGATTTCTTTATCAAGTCCCTAACTAATCACTTCGTCTAGTGTTCTGCTAGATTGCTTTGACATCTTATTCACTGAAATCACGGCACTAGTTATTAACTCACGATTCACGCTATGCCTAGCGCCCAGGTGTCTAAATTTGCATCATACTCTTCATATAAGCCTTAGCCACCTGCCGGTTTAGGCCATAACAGAATTTCATATGCCGAATTCTGTAACCATTCCGCTTATTTACTAACAGTTGAACTTTCTGCAAATTTACATTCCACCTCAACCTGGGTTAGAAATGGTTACCTTACTTGAATACTCTCGTTTCCTTATATTTTTCAAGAACCAAAACATACATATTAGAAAAAAAATTTAATACTGTGTTCTGATTCATTTTCAAGATCCTACACTACCGCATTACAAAAGTCTTGAATATTGTGTTTTGATTCATTTTTCAAGAGCCGACACATCCATATTAAATACATCCGTATTATAAAATTCTAGAATACTGTGTTATGTATCATAAACCGATAAATAATTTTTAAATTTTATATTTTCATCAGTTCATTTATTTGAAAATAGTATTATCAACAAATAGAATTAATAATTGTCAGAATTTGAGTTAAAATATTCAATATTCATATTTAGCCTTTTCAGAAAATAAATTGCCATGTATTTCATTAAAACTCCACTATCATTGAGCCAATGATAGTGTATTTCATTCAATATTCTATGCAATAAAATTACAGACACTGCCATGTACAATATTCAATGCACGATAAAATTGATCCATGTTTCATTCCATACGTATAACTCCTGGTCTGTGCCAAAATGCTTTTGATATGTATTGTTACTTTTCTCAATGTTTCTATGTTTCGCACATGCAATTAATTCCCTATTTCATTGTTTGTGTACTACTCTATTATAAATTAAGGACATTAACATACCTTCCCACGAGCATCATCATTTTCCCAAATAGTCATCGTTTTCCCATTCGCTCCCAAATAAGTTTCCTCCATTAATTCTGCTTCGAGATGATTATGAAATTTGGGAGGAAGAGTTAGGAAACACGTTGCATGTTGCAACACCACATTCATTTTCCACATTTTTTCAAGGTGACACGATGTATGATGTACCATCTTGTCTAATATCCAATCTATGCATGTGATACATGAACCACTAAACTCATCATCCAATACGTTCAAAAATTACTTTTTAAGATTGTTAGAGTAAAAGTTGTAATATTGCATTCTACTAAATGGTAAAAATCACACTTGGATGATTGTGGTCAAATTTTTCTTGGATATCGATGTGAGTCGCGTTACGTACGCTTTCCTTAAAGAGTAATTCAACCCTATAACAGCTGTAAGTTAAACAAATTCCCTTAAAGGATAAAATAATCTAGAAATCCTTATGTTCTAGGTTTGAATTAGGAGAATACTTTTGAGTAAATGTGTTTTTGGTTCCTACATTGGGAAAAGTATGAGATTTTCCTTATATTTCTATGCATTCATACACATGTTTATATATGAGATGTCCTGAGCATATGCAATAGTTCAATCATGTGGTTGTACTTCTTACACGGGGGTCACAAGCTATCACAAGTTGCCATAGATGTCCTGAGAAGATGCAACAATTCATGTAGAATATGTAGTTATCAGAATTATGATGAGTTCCGAAATAGTGTATCTTTCCACAACCACATTCAATGTATTATGATATCATCCTCTATGTCGATCAAAAGAATTAGGCAATATGCACCACTACAACAAAATTATGATAAACTCTGAAATGATACATCTTTCCACACCAGGATAAGACATGTTAGTCATCAGAATTCTGACCAACTCAATTTTAATACTTATCCTAAAACTGTAAGCTCATAGATAGTTTATACAAGTGTGCACTCTGCACCACCAAACTTGTTTGAATATCCTGATCTCACAACTATTCGAATCCAATCATACTTAAATAGTTTGTGTTTCTTAAAACACCAACAAATATTTGGATGATATTACTTTTCTTGTATATTTTACGTAATTTTTTTAATTAAAATAGTTATTGAAATTAAAATTTTACTTAAAAATTAAGAGAGCATCTTATGTTAAACATATTAACTGTTAAACCAATGATAGAAAACCTTATTTTATTACTTTTTAAATATAATTATTTTTTATTTTGAGATACATTTTAAAAAATTCAAAATTATATGAATATCAGTGCACTAAATGGAAACAATCGATATCAAATGTCCTCATTAGTTATATTTAATATAAAATGACCTCATTTCATGGTTAGGCAGTCTAAAATAAAATTTTATGGATAACTTAAAGACTCTAAAACAATAGTTGAAATTAATCTGAATGATGATATGATAAAATAAGTGATACATTTTATTTTATTTTCATCTTGATCATGTTATTTAGAGTTTATCTACAATTCAATTCACCTAATTTAGTTCAGTTCATTTTAGCGAAAAAATGAATTGATAAAAGTTAGCTTAATTTAGTCATATTGTTAATGTTTTTCAATAGACTTATTTTAGTTTAACTCAATTCAGTTTACATCGGTTCAATTCGATTAAATTTAGTTCAGTTCAATTCATTTCAGCATAAATAAGCTCTAGAGAACATGGTCTTATTCAATAGGAAAAATACAAAACTAACCCTATTATTTTTCCAGAATATCATTACCCCAAGCACAGGTTTTCTTCCCCCGGGGATATCAATGATTGCACCAATATGAAAGTAGACTACAGTGTATGCCAATCTTAGTGTAACAACCATGAAATTAACAAGAATTCTAAGAACAAACCATCATAATAATCACAAACACATAGAAATAGGTAGATCTAAGGAATCTCACAAAATAAACATTAATTCATGAATACAAACCCAATCCCTAAGTAAATAAACTACTCCCTAACTCTACAAGAAAAATGACCCATTACTTCTCCCCTTTTACCTTGGTTTTTTGTTAACACCAAATAACAGAGGTAATAAGTTATTTTACCTTGGGTATTTTTTATTTTGAAAAAAATATATATTTTACCTTGCTTAAAAAACGAGGTAAATAATTTCTTTTATACCTCGATTACTATGTGAACCAAAGTAAAAGGTTTAAAAATTGAAGTAAATAATGTTGCCGAAACATGTGCGACGTCGCATATGTTGTTTTAATATGTGGCCCAATTTTGCATTAAATGTCGTTTGCACCGACATGTGTTCCGATTGATTACTGAAGTCACATGTATGTAAAAGGTACATTAAAATAAAGGATTTGACGGTGTTAGAAAAATATGAAAACAGAAGATGGTGGTCGTGCGCTTCTCCCCATTTCGGTGTCTCTCTCCTCCCAATATCCCTTCATCACGATAAATTTTGGGGTATGTAAAAGGAAAATTAGGCATTATAGTAGCTAGAAATCATTGTGCTACAAATACCATAGAAATTAGAATTAACTTTCGTAAACATCCAATACACCCTTTGTTCAGTGGTTTTTAATCGTAGAATTATAAAATGATTTTATAAAATCATGCACAAAACAAATCGCACATATACACAGTCAATTATATAATGTCCAAATAAGATAGTTAAATAATTTGAAAAACAATAGTCATGAAAATATCCATACGAGTTTTACATAAATTCAAATAAGAGTTGTTCTATGTTCCAACATAAGTGAAAATACAATAAACTCAATCACTACGGACAATAATGACCTTGAAGGCGATTGACCCCCAACCTGTAACACCTCCAAGAACAAGGTGTCCCCGATGCACAGGTTGTTTCCCCTGAGGAATTCGCCAAAACCCTTTGAGAAAAGGGTCTTGATCCTACCTTTCCCCGAGTAGTTCATACGCCACTCTGTCTCGTAGCACCTCAATACTATGGGAGTCTTCTCAATCACCAAGAGTGATACAATCTCATACTGGATGTACTGAGTCATAAAAAAATAGAAATATGCACAAAATACACACACATGTATCAATTATAAAAAAAAATAACAATTATTTAAAAAGCTTTACCAAAGTAGGGTTTTTTTCCAAAGTTCTGCTGCTTGATACTGCAGTGGAAATGTGGACTATCAAGAGTCATCGTATGATGGTCGATGTTAAACAAAAAGTAATTAGTTGTTATATATAAACTGTGAAGATGTGTTAGCTAGTAAACATATATGTACGTTGGTGAAAAACCTGAAAAATGGTGGATTAGACAATCCTTCGCCAACCATCAGTAGTGCATCAAAAGCGAATATGTTAATTGCAAACTTCCCTATAGAGTGCAAGGTGCGACGTCGGCAATACCGTCGCAGGTGTATGTTGGTCCAAACCAGTGGGATAGACGACATGTACATGTGACTTCACATATTGGTCGGTTATGCCGAAGACAAGACCGAAACAAGACCAAAGTCACATGTCAATAGAAATTGTACAATTTGTTGTCATAATACGACGTCGGTAACATTGTATTAAAGCCGAAGGACACCGATAATAGTGCGACATCAAAAACTTAAAGATAAGCTACTGGAAATAAGAATATGTGACGCCACACTATAATCGTGTAAACCAGTTTGTGGCAACCAAATTAGCGACGTCGCATATATCCGAGGAATCTACGGGAAAAAACACATATAACCAAAAAAACAAGTATAATCAACATCATATTAACAAAAACACTTTGGAAACAAACCAAAACATTGTACCTATGTTTAAACTCAAAGAAAGTTCACACTCTCATAAATCTGAGTCAAAACTAGATAGCCAAAAAATCAAAACACATTCACAGACCACAGTTCTGACATTGTAAAGTAAGAATTCAAAATTTTGGGTGTTAGGAGATAGGATAGAAAAAACTTTTTTTCCTGAGTAGAGAAGATGAGAAGGAAGCTGGAAATTGTTAGAATTCGCTGGAAACTAGTGAATAGATGGTTGAACTAATTTTATAGGGTCTCCCTATTTATATCTGTTTCAAAATGATACTGCTTTGAACCATGGTCTTGTTCGCCTGGATGTATGCGACATCCCACCAAAGTCGGATCAGGCGACATGGTGTCGACCACTTACCGAAGTCGCAGAATTTGGTGGGCCTAACAATTTTGGCTCGCCAAACATCCGGTCAACAGTTTGAGTTTACTTTTTAAAAAATCGCAACAAAAATTTGCTAGTTTGAGGCTGATTGCAACAATACCCGATAATTTTTTTTAGTTTTGTTATTGATACTAATATTAAAACTATGTGCGTATGTTAGGTTATATACTAATCTTGTTCCAAATATGAATCAACTCATTTAATATAAATTTTATGATCAAAGTTTATTCAAAACACCTGATTATATTAATGGGGAAGAAATTCGTCATTGAAAACTACAGGGCCGGAACCATTGACCAGCTCGAAGTAGAGCGTGTCCCCTTTCCTGATTTCCTCACTAATAAGAAACTGCTCAAAACCATTCGGCTTCAGAGTGTTCAACCTCCTGTTCCCCGAGTAATAGATGTGGTACTCCCTTCCATTGCACCTGAGCACAACAAGCAACTTCAAAGGTGGTAGGAGCTCCACAATCTTGCTACGGACGTACTAAAATTTAAACAAAAACCATGTTTAGTTAATGTGAAATTAAAGTATAGAAAAAGATTTATGAAAATAAAATTAACATGTGACAGGGATTACTTACCAGGATGAGAACTTTCCCGAAGTTTGTCTGCGTCAAGGTGTGGATGAAATAAGGAACGATGTTGCCAAATGTAGTTCATGGACGTTTATCGTCATAATCTCTACAAATCTGTTAATTAAGGAAATATTTATAATTTAAATTTGAATATTGGTAATACAAGCTAGGAAACACAATTTAAATGTAAAATTGCTCACCACAATGGGGGAGTGGGGCGAACCAGCACTGCTAGACATGATTCCTGAAATTCATATTTTAATGATTCATTACAAATCAATTTATGTAATCTTTTAAACATTAATGTATGAATGCAACTTTTCAGAGTGAAGTGGCACATGGTTCGGTAAAACCGAATGGTTAACCGATTGGTGTGCAATGTCACATGCTATGTAAACTGCAGAAATTATTAATAAGCGAAGTCGCATATGGTTCAGTAAAACCGAATGGTTAACCTAATAAGTATGCGATGTCATATGCTGGATCAACTACAGTAATTATGAGTAAGCGATGTCACACATGGTTCAGTTAAATTAAATGGTTAACCGATAAAGGTACGACGTCATATGCGAGATGAACTACATAAATTATGAACAAGCGACACCGCACACTTATCGCTCTAACCGTAGTAGGAACGATTTACAGGAAATGTCACATTTATGAAATGAGGAGATCCTCACAATAGAATAAAATAGGCATACAGAGAACACCTAAACAAAAAACAATTTAGCCACAACATAATCAACATTCTAATATCCCAGCACCTAATCGGTGAACCCTAATCCATAGACACATCATTACATGAAGCAAATAACACATTCACACACCTTACACAAAAATTACAATAGTAAATTTAAAAAAATGTAAAATAACCATATGTAGAAACCATACCTTTGAGAAAATGTAAAATGACTGTCGAAATTCGAGGGAAAGTTGAATTTTTAATGTAATGTATGATGTGGGGTCCATATATATAATCTTTACGAGCCTTGTATATTCTGCCCAATACGACGTAGCATGCAAGTCGATAACATCGATACAATACCATAGGTATTGCGTCGTAGATTTGTCTAACTGTAGGCCTAACCATTTCTGCCTTGCTTATCAAATGGGCCTCTGTCAGACCACCTGCATAACCGATGTCGCATATAAGTAGTTTTTTGCAAAATTTGACGGACATACTACTGATGTTGGTCATGGATATATTGGGCCACAACAATTCAGCCCACTAGTAAATCAATTGGGCACGCGTCTGACCAAAACGAACATAAATGACGTTAAAAATGATAAAAAGTTAATTAGACATTAGTAATTGATATTGTAAATGTCAATGATCTTCATTAACATCCGGTTCGATTAGAATCGATTTCAACTCAACTAGTGAACTTTTCTATTTTTACAATTAGGTCTCTCCAAGATGGTGGGGGAGGAAAAATGCAAAATTGGATATAGCCAATAATCTAAATCACATTGTCACAACCATGTTGTTACGACTTATGCATCAAGGTCACGGGAAAAGAGTGTATTCTTCCCTCATTTTTATTAGTATTCCATTAATACCTTGACTATGAGCGTTGTTAATTTGGAAGATAAATTCCACCTCACCAAAATCAGACGAAATTACACATTCTAGGTTTTTTTTTAAAATAATAATTTAGAAGATAAGAAAAATCCAACCATCAATTTCACTAAAGTTCTAATACAAGGCCTAGAATTAATAATATAGTATATGATTACTAATTAGTATGCAAGGGCTAATCGGAAGATTTTGTGGAAGTCTCTGTGGGATCATGCCAGTTTCATTTTCGCTCTCGGGGATTATTAATTAGTTTGAATGGGGATAGAAAAGGTCTCGTGAATGAAGATTGGATTCTAATTTGGGTGTGCTAGTTTACTTTTCATTTTTTTTTCAAATACGTCCCTCTGACAAAGTGGGAGAAGTCACAATGTAAAACTGGAGATACCCTTATCTAATTCGCCAAGTCACAAGAACGATGTTCCAATTTTGTCATGCTCTGGTCAATGGAACGGGACCACAAACTCCTCAAAAAATGTATAACGAAACGTTAAGTAAACTACGCTATAACCCCCAACTTCCTCGAATGCTTGCTACACTTCTTAATTCTGCACCCAAAAGAAGAATATGCACTTCTTAATCGTCCATCATTTTTCCTAGCATTGTGTTCAAACCCATACTATCAGCGTTATGAGAACGATAATTTTCACCAAATAGAATCAAATGAAATTTCATTTGCCATGTTCTTTATGACCATAATTTCTAAAAGAGTGCCTGTACATGGTCTATAGTATATTGCAGATGATTACATATAAGTATATGTACAAGGGTCATTTGGGAAGATCTGCTCGAAATCTATTTGGGGATAAAACCAGTATCTCTAATACCGACGTCGTGTATAAGCTGTGGGTGACCGAGGTTATTTTTGGGAATATCGTAATTGAGTTTGGGACTATCGGTGATTTTTTAAAAAAATTTCACTCAAGTCCCTACAAGGAATTGGGAGATGTCTAAATCCAAAATTGGAGATAACAATTTGTTATTTGCACGTACATGAGTATTTTATTCCTGTTTGGCACAAACATGTCATTAAAAGGACCTGCAATCTTAATAGCGAGTTTTTTACCAAAATATTTTAAAATTATACTTTGGCCTATATTAGCGACGTCGCATAAGGTTCGCACATACCGAACCATTGTCCAACACTTAATCGACATCAGTTGAACTGAAATTTCTAGTTGGAAACAAAAATTTTAGCCAAAATTTTGAACAAAAATTTCCCCCCCAAACTTATATCACTTTTATCATATTTAGAAACAAGACCCGTTAATTTCTCATCTCCAACACACTTCTTCCCACCCAACTCCACACCTTCCTCTCCATTCACAATATTTCAACTCTACTCAAGAACCTAATCTAATCTCTTCTCCCAAACATCAACAAGTATCCTGGGATGGAGCATCTCGGGGTTCAAATTAACTGAGGTAGTTTTCCTTCCCTTCCATGTTCATTAAGAACTTTTATGAACATAACTTTTACATGTTTTTCCCCATTGAACAATGATTGAATATTTTTATTAAGTATGTTGACTATGCACATGTTATATAGCTTATATTGATTGTGTTCCCAATATCATTCCATATATTTAGGGATGATATTGGGGTTGATTGTGGAAAATAATCAAATTTTAGAATGAACACAGGTTAAATGTGCGACTTCGGTCAATGCATCGTCAAGTACGAGATACGAACGAATGATTATCGAAGTCGCATTTGGAAGGAACTGAGTAGAACACGTATGAATATCTGATGCCGCTCGTCATTCAAACACTGCAACTTAGGTCATTTCACATTGCAACGTCACTTTCCTGCATTCCATGTTAAGATTTATGTCAGACGCTCCGAGCTTTATTATTTGTACATCCATTGTTACATATGTATATGCTGTAATAGGATAATGAGAGTTATTGATGGACTTCCGGAATAGACTTTTCATTTAGGTAGTTCCCTTCAATTACTAATGCTGGACAACGTACGCAAGGAAGCATCAATACAATCATATTGACAATTTCACATCAATCTTTTATATTTTAATAGACTGGTAATGTTAATTTTTGTAAATAAAATGTAATTTCTATCAAGGAGTAATTTTTTAAATATGATAATACTGTACGATAAAGGATGTTTAACCAATTCATTTGCGATATTGCACAATTTCACAGCCAAAATGACACTTGACCGGTGTCGCATGAACTCGGGTCCTTATTTTTACGATGTCGGCATCAGAAAATGACCTTGTATGCATTCCACATCAGTGCATGATGTCGCTGTTAATAATCTGTGATGGCACTTTTTATATGAACGACATCGACTTGGATGACGTTGCACCATTTCTTAACCCATCGCATGCCTCCATGCTATAGCTGACGTCGCTTTCATGTGGATATAGACGTCAGTTTTTACGATGTTGCAAGTTGGATCTACCAAGGTTGACTTACTACCATTGACCAACGTCGGTCACAAAACCAACAGACCTCGGTTAGAAACTGAGGTAAAAGGTTCGTACCTCGGTTCTGAACCAAGGTAAAAAAAATGTGTTTTACTCCGTCTGTATTTACCTCAATTTTTCCAGGACTCTAAATCAAGGTAAAATGTCCTGTATAACCGAGGTAAAATGTCCTGTTTCTTTTAGTGTAAGCATTGAACCCAATTATTTCATTGGGCTCACACTTTTGGGCTAAAGAAAATTAAAGATAAGGAAAGAAAAGAACCTAAAGAGAAAGAAGATAACTTTCTTTCTCTAGACTATTCATAAAGTCTACAAATGAGCATAAAGTTATAACCTAGTAGACATAAGTCTATTTATCAAAAATTGCCTAGAAACTCTAGCAGCAACAATTTGCTCGGCCAGTGGAAAACTGTATGATCCATGCAAGGTCTTGATAGTGTGGTGCTCGTGACATGACACGGGCCATGCAGGTTCATGTCGGCACAAGCCGCACAGATCGGCATGGTCCATTAGCTGGTGTCGCGTCTTGAACTTCTAATTTACATGGTCCATGTCGTTTGGCGCGACCTGTTGGCTAGAAGGACTATTTGCTCAGTTGAACGGCGCGGGTTGTGCCATTTTTCACACCCCGTGGGCTGGATTTCACTTTTAGAACTTGGAACGATACGGAACATGTAAAACATACGGTTTGTGCCCATAAATAGCAATTTTGAAGTGATTTTGGGGAACATGTGGTGTGGCCTGCACGAACGTGCACAACCTATGTTAGGGGCTGTTGCATGGCCCGTGTTGATTTGCACGGGTCGTTCAACCTTGGCTGGGCTCATGCAATGGTCTCGTTCCTGCGGGCTGGTTCGGCCGGTTGGTACCATTTTCCATTCTTGATTTTCTTGAACTTCAAATCCATCTTTTCCTGGTTCAATTCCATCTACTTCCATACTTTAAAGTTCGTGACCTTCAATCTACTACCATCTATGCGAATGACCATCAATATCTTCTACCATTCTTGCGAATGGCCATCGATATCTTCTACCATTTTTGCAAATGACCTTCAAATATCTTCCACCACCCTCGCGAGTGACCTTCTACAAAATGATGAAAATATACTCACGGGCAACCTACTTGTAAGATCACAAAGGAAAATCTAGGTTCTCGTGAATACAAAGTGCCCATTAGCTTCAATTAAGCCTACGAAATTCGAGATTTAGACAAGAAAACAAAAATGGCCGTCTAAACCATTTGTCATGTAAACCTTACTAAAACTAGCAATTAACCAAACAAAATATGATAATAATTGTGTCAAATTCATTGGTTAACGAATGCATAAAGGTTCCCATCAACCTCCCACACTTAATTGGATTATTGGACAATTACCCTAGTTTCCTTAAGTTCACCTATGTCTAGGTTTTCATGAAGGCAGGAAGGGATAATATTGATAGATGCTCCTAGATCAATCATAGCAGTTTTCACCAATCTACCACCTAAAAAGATAGGAATTGAAAACATACAAGGGTCATCACATTTCTTAGGCAAGTTTCTATGATTAATAGTAGCCACTCCCCTTATTTTCAAGTTTCCTAATTTCCTAAGTGGTTGATTCCTCTTTTTAGTCCATGCAACTTTCAAGAAATTAGCATAATAAGGCACATGCTCAATCAAGTCAAAAAGTGTAACGCTAACCTAAACCTTCTCAAAGATTTTGTGAATGTGTTCATCAGTGGTTGTCACCTTTAGCCTTCACCTAAGTGCAATAAGGAATGATGGTGGAAGATTCACCCAAACCTAGGGGAAGCGCCTTGAAGGGATCCTTCTCTACAACCAATTTATGCTCCTCCAAGTTGGTTTTGTTGCTCTCTACAACCAAGTTGTCTTCTTGAAAGATTTTTTTCTTGGGCTCACTCACCTCCTTCTTGCTCCTTAGATTTATAGTGCTCACATTCCTCGAATTGATCTCGGGTTGGAAAGGAAGCCTGCAAGACTCTTTAGCCTCAAGTCGGCTCACCAAGGTGGTGAGTTGCCTGACTTGGATTGTAACCCTAACTAAAACTAGCAATCAACCAACAACAACATAATAAAAAATATGTCAAATGCATTTATTAATGCATGCATTTAGGTGCAGATCACTAACCCTTCTTATTTTTCTGTGCCTTAAGAAATAGATCACACCGATCTATTTGTTCGACATTGATCAGAACAACTGATGCCCTAGCCTCTTCCTTGAGCATTCCCTTTTGAATTTCTAGTAGAACATATTGTTCTAATTGTTCTCTCAGCATCTCGAGTGATGCTAACCCATAACCTCCACGATTCTTTTGATACAGAGTTATGTTCAACTTAGCATTGTGTGTTTTCTCTTCCCCTGTCCATACGAGAAAAAAGAAAAGCAATGGAACATGAACACTAATAATTTCAAAATGTAAACCAATTAGATTTGTAGTATACTAACATTCTTATCATTCTTTAAGGCTCTTCTTTTGTGGATCTCTCAACTCTTCGGTTAAATATGTATGCAAGTTATCTGAAGGCGATCCCCTTTTGTATATGAGAAAATGTAATCTCCAAAAAGTGTGTACTTATGTTTTGGCCAAGTTTTGGATAACAAATTCATGGATATCTTTCTTAACTCGTCTATATTGGGGGAATTAATCTCAAATGGTCTCTATTTATTTTCACGTTAAAGAAAAAGTTAAATACCCTTGGCTTTCCCATGACCATAAGAGTAATCATTTCAGAACAAACATTTATACAAATATGAAGGGCTACCTTGCATTCCATCCATAGGGTGGCTTTGTATTCCTTTGGCACATTGTGCAAACTATCGTAACGGATGTCCACCCGTGTACGTCCAACTTTACCTACCCAATTTGACCACTTTGCACGGTCTTTCGACAAACACTGTCCTATTACATTGAAAACCGATGGGGTCAATTACTTCCTAGACATTATCATTTCCAATGTACTACAATACATTTTTGTTATTCCCGACTCTCCATGCCTTTCTTTGTCCTCATTCTCATCCAACGTTGTTTCTATATTTCCATCATTGGAATTAAATGCATCATCTCAACCCCTCTTCCTCGACATTGGGCAACCACCCATTCATTAAATTCAATACATGTACATTTTTAATCCTCCTATTTTAGAAACCTGAGCACAAATAAGAAAATAGAAACATGATCTACTAATTGGTGTATACCAAGCTCATGAGGTAGAGGCTATTGAACTTTAGGCCCAGCCCAATGTTCAATGGGAGGTCGTCGCCGCACCTCTCAAAGATACTATTTTAAAGCCCAATATGCTTACTAAATACAACTAAGTAGATAGTTTGGCAAGTGAGGATCGTCCACAAGGAAGAGGGATTTTCCTAAGGGTTCATACATATAGGAGTGGATATAAGCCTAGATAAAGATATATAGATATATAAAAGCATGTAAAGAGGGGGGGTTTTTGGTTGGTTTTCTAAGTTATGAATTGAAAGACAACACAACTATCAAAGCAAACTAGTAAAGAGATTG
>JAULKM010151228.1:0-17248 GCA_032355605.1 Rubia tinctorum | reverse complement strand
TAGAAGTCGATTCCTTCGAAGAGGGAGTCGATTTCAATGGTGGTTTGAGCTGTGGAGGAGAGGGTTCTCTTTGCTCTTTCACAAGCGGTTCTCAACCGACGAAGGGCTCTCGGGTTTCCGGTGATGTCCTTCTTGTTCTTCCTCTTGAACTCCTGGACAAAATGGTTCACCATCCTGTTGTCGAAATCCTCACCTCCCAAATGAGTGTCACCGGCTGTGGATTTCACCTCGAAGATACCTTCTTCGATGGTCAACAAGGAAACATCGAAGGTACCGCCTCCCAAGTCGAAGATCAACACGTTCTTCTCACCAACGCTGGTGGCCTTCTTGTCGAGACCATAGGCAATGGCAGCAGCGGTTGGCTCATTGATGATACGCATAACGTTGAGACCAGAGATCACTCCGGCATCCTTGGTTGCCTGACGCTGGGAGTCGTTGAAGTAAGCAGGGACAGTTACGACAGCGTTCTTGATCGTTGAGCCGAGGAAGGCTTCTGCGATCTCCTTCATCTTGATAAGAACCATGGATGAAACCTCCTCAGCCGCGAAGGTTTTCTCCTCGCCCTTGTGATTGACAACAATCATTGGCTTGTCTCCAGCGCCAGCGATAACCTTGAATGGCCACAATTTCATGTCACTCTGTACAGAGGCATCAGAGAACCTCCTTCCAATCAATCGCTTAGCGTCTGCAAATTTAAAGACATGCACGTTAGCATCACACACTCGGTATGCTAGACCAACCGAGCGTTGAAAAAAGTACACAACGCTCCAATCACACAAAAGCAACAAGTTATCAACCCTGAACACCAATGTAATTCAGAGATTAAATGCTGAAGGTAAACATCAGATGACACAGTCATCAGTACTGTAACTAAAACTACACAGTCAAATTCAACACTGTACGAACTATGCAATAACGGTCCAAATCAAACCCTAGGAACAAATCTGTGGAAAAATTTTAGACTCTAGCAATCCAAGCAAAATTTGTAAAATCTAATTCAAACTGCGATAACATCAAACAATTAACACGGTTAAATTCGAAAGTAGACAAATTCCTGAGAAACCATTCAAAATGGGACCTAGAGACAAATCACAGAAAAGCTCAGACTTTTAACAATCAAGCAAAATCAGTACAGTCGAATTCAAATTGAGATCAGCTCTACGAAAATCTAACAGAACATAGCTTAGAAATTTTAACACACTTCATAGCTTGAGCATAGTAATCATCATGCATTCACATAAAACTCTAGCATGCCGTAAGGACACAAATCTACATACACAGAGGTTCCATAGATTCAACAAAAGCAATCGAAATCAATACACAAATCCAGATCTGGATAAAGAGAAAGAATGAGATGCATACCGAAAACAGTGTTGGTCGGGTTCATTGCGACCTGATTCTTCGCCGCATCGCCGATGAGACGCTCGGTATCGGTGAAGCCGACATACGACGGCGTCGTCCGGTTGCCCTGGTCATTGGCGATGATCTCAACGCGGTCGTGCTGCCATACTCCGACGCACGAGTAGGTCGTTCCGAGATCGATCCCGATCGCCGGTCCCTCACCTTTGCCGGCCATTGAGATTTATCGCAGCTCAACAAAATCCAGAAAAATGTGGGCGGAAAATAATTAGGGTTCCTGAGATCTAAGAATGTGTGAATTATGAAATAGCTGAGGGGCGTTTAGGGGTATATATAGGTAGCGCGGGAATTTGGGAGGCTACTCGTTGGCCGGGTTTATGGGTTCTGGAATGTTCCTGAAGGCTCTACGAGTGAGACTTGGTCTCTACTATTTATTACCTATTTTGTTTTTCTGTTTTTATTCATTAATTATACTATTATATTCGGGCTATTTCCAATGGCAAAGTCTTAATACCGTTTTCCTTCGTAGGATATGAAAAAATGTGGTAGAATTAGAATTATCATTAAGGTGAGAGATTTTATTTATAATAAATACTAAATTTTATGGTAAAATTTTGGAAAATGCCGTCTTTTCATAGGCATGTGGAAAGACGAGATTGAATTAGAATTGTAGAAAAGTAAAATAATTCAATTGTAATATTAAAAATTTATCATGCAACATGCAGTAGTTATGAGTTTATGTCCCGATTAATACAACTCGGAAATTTTATCTTGATTTGCTCTCATTTGCATTTTAAACATTGATCTTTCCATAACTTATGGAAAGACCATCTTTCAAGAGACAGACTCAAATTTTATTATGCAACGTGTATAAGTTATAAGTTTATTATCCGATTAATGCAATTCAAAAAATTTATCTTAATTTTTTAATTTGCAATTTAATTTTTTTAATAGACGGACTCTTTATTTATACTTTAATTAGATTATATCCGGGCTATTTACCAATTTATATTGATCAATGTACTAGGTTTATATTAACACATTGTTTCATTATAATTATATTTGAATAGTTAGGTCTATTCTGTCCAATTTATCCGGAGTTCAATTTCATACAATTAATTTACTTTTGATAATATATTATTAATTCTCACATTATTTAATTTAAGTACTCCCTCCATCCCATAGAAATTGGCACGATTTCTCTTTTTGTGTGTTTCACATAAATTGGCACAATTTAATTTTTAACTAAAGTGGCAGAAAATGAGCTTATACATTTACTATATTATCCCTCAAATATATCTACCCGTCAATTCTTTCATTACCAAAATACTCTTCCTTTATTTCCCTCATCACTTCCACCTCATCTTACATAAAATATCGATCCAAAATTAATCGTGATAATTTCTCTGTGACGAAGGAAGTATAAAATGCTTCAGTTCAACAAGGTTATAATGAATGGGAAAGAACAAATTCTTAGACTTTATTTTCTCGAAGTTTAGCAGAAATTTAATTTAATTTAAGAGTCCGTCTCTTGAAAGACGATCTTTTCATCCGTCATGAAAAGACCAAGGTATAAAGTGAATTAAAAGAAATGAAGATAAAATTTCTGGGTTGTATGAACCGGGTTATAAAATTTATAACTACTGCACGTTGCATAATAAAACTTTATATTGCAACAAAGACCTTTTACCTTTTATTATTATAATTACACCTCGTCTTTCCATAAGTCTATGAAAAGACCGTCTTTCCCAAAAAATTGTCATGAGAAGGTTTTTTGTTAGACCGATTAACCGTTAGACCAATCATAACATTTCTTTATTATTGTTTAATTTGTCATGTGTGAAATCTTGGACTTAACCCTTTTCCGGTGGATTTGGATTTTTGTTTCGGCCCAATAACTTCTCCATAGATCTACACCCCTAGATTATTATAAATAATAATTCCGTATCCTGCGAAAATTAATTCCCGGTAGGCTATTTTATTTTGTTGGGTTTGTCATGTTGCCTTTGGGCTACAAGCTTATATTTCGAGGCTGTGTCCCGGCCTATCGAAATTCCTCCCAATTATTGTTGTAGTGGGCCTTATCAAAACAATTCGCTCCTTAAAGCCCAATAGCGATCGATAGATGGTCTGTTTGACAAACAGTAGTAAGCGAATTTTCTACTGAATATTTTATTTGGGACGTTGTGTTTAAGCAAAGTCTCGGTAAACACCATTTTTCTATAAGTATATGGAAAAATGAGGTTGAATTATAATTATAGAAAGACAAACGGTTTTAGTTGCAATATTAAAAACTTATTATGCAACGTGCAATAATTACAAGTTTATGACTCGATTAATGCAACCCAAAAAAATTATTTTAATTTTTTCTAATTTGTCGTTTAAATCTTTGTTTTCTCGTAACTTATGGAAAAGTCGTCTTTTAAGAGACTGACTATTTTTGAAAAATCAAGCATTTCAATATGCAGGGAAACGCTAAGTGACAATTACAATAAGTGGAATTGACATCCAACCTAACTGACATCTATCAATAATCAATCTATTGCAAGGGTATTCAAATTTCATATCAATAAGATTGGTCATCTGTACTATTACAGATCAAAGATGTAATAAAAATTGTAACATCAACCTCATGGATATTAACTCGCTTCCCGCAAAAATCATAACTAAGCATATGAGCATCAATATCACTACACCAAACAGAGATCTACAACAGTTGTAACACCACTTGAACTTGATAAAAAAATATGATCTATATTGTTCAAATTGTAAACACCTTCAAGAGACCGACTCTTGCCTTTATTAAATAACCTTGTTACATGATTGGTGATTGTCCAAAATGCTATCTACTTTTAATAGAAATTAATAGTTTGGTACCCAAATTTTGATCTTGTTCTATAAAGGTACCACTTTTTTCATTTATGTCTCAAAAGGGTACCTTTAACAGAAGGGAAATATGCAAATATAACCTTATATAACTTCAGTAAGTGCACATATAACCCTGAGATAATTTTCGGTGCAAAAATAACCCTAACTACTTTACATAAATGCAAATATAACCCTATAAACTATATTTTGTCATTAACCGATCATTTTTGGCCATTAACCACTAAAATGACCAAAATGCCCTTTCATCTTAAAGTAAAAACTTGGAAAACAAAAATGTCCTCTGCCCACCACCCCCAGTCGTTGAACACCACCACCAGACCCCCCACTGATTTCCCATCACCGGTCCATGACCACCTTCCAGTCCACCACCTTACAACCCAACCACCACCACCATCACCACTATCACTTTCATCCAGCCAGCCCTACCACTACTTTCCACCCACCAGCTCCAGCCGCTAATCTCTGGCCACCACAACCACTAACCCCCGTGACCAAAACCACCACCACCTCCGGTCGTCCACCTCCCGCTGCCAGCCACCGGTCTACCACTTCATGCCTAACAACTCCACCCATCTAGCCCCACCACTTCCACCATCCACGCCCACCCATCTTCCGCCACCACGACCACCATCCCCAGTGACAAAAACCACCACATTCGGTCACCCACCTCCCACCGTCAGCCACCAGTCCACCACCTCATAACCACCACCTCCACCCATCCAGCGCTACCACTACCACCATCCACCGCCACCACAATCCATGCCCACCCACCTTCCGCCACCACCTTCGCTGCTAAACCACCTCCGTCGCCGCACCACCACTAACTCTAACCACCACCACCCATCCCGGCTCCACACGGCCAACACTCACCACCCCCACCTCGCCACCGAACGAGTGTCTCCCGATCTAAATAGTCGTAGAAGTCTTCTACTTTGAACAGATTCGTGATAAACGCCGGTGCCATGAACAAATCCCTAAATATGCAATGCCGGCAAATTTGCTTCCTCCATAAATGAATTGTGTAAAATGATATCCAATAACTATTTACATCATATATTCATCCTATCGTCCATGCAAATTAGCATTCATGCAAATCATTCATGTAATTCAAGATTCCTTGAGGTAGTAATATACTGTACTGAAGAGTGAGGAGACCGAATTTGTTTACCTCGTTGACATGGTCCGCAAACAATTCCACCTTTGGTCGTAAGTGCAGGCATACATCATACTGCCTATGAATTGACAATTTTCACCAAAGTTTTGTAGTTGATATGACCAAACTTCCTATGCCACAAAGTGCCTTCATCTTGCTTTGAACTCAAACATCTCACTTCTTACTCCAGGAGATAACAATTGTCTAATGATCGAATACCAGAAAGTACTTTATCTTTGCCATACATTACAACACATTTGTCCTTTTGAAACTCAACTGTTATATTGTCATCACATAATTAACTGATGTTCAACAAATTTTCCTTTAGATCTTCAACAAGCAATACACTAGTGAACACAGAAAAGTCTTCAATGTGCATTTCACCTTTGCCAATAACACGAATCCTCTTCCCATCTCCAAAAGTCACAAAACCACCATCATATGGTTTAATTTTTGTCAGAAAATCCCGAGTTCCAGTCATGTGTCGAGAGCATCTACTATCAAAGTACCACGAGTCTCGAGAATATGCAATAAGAGAAGTATGAACAACCAAGCAAATATTAATGCATTTAGGAACCCATACCTTTCGAACCATCTCTGATCGTTGGGTATCATCTATATTGGAACATGCAGACAGTTTTCATCCATTCATGATATCTCTGAGTAATTTGAGACATTGTTTCTCATTATGACCTTGAAACATGCAATAGCTACATATGAGGGGTTTTCGTTGAAGAGTTTTAATCAATTTTCTCTTCATGTCTTGAACTTCTCCCATGAGATTTCCCGCATTTGTTGAAAATTTGTCATAACCAATTCTTTGTCTATCTCCAAAGATTTTTGCCATGGTCAGAATATCATCAAGCTTTGTCTTGCCAGTGTTTAATTTGTTGATTGTTGCTCATGCCATCTCTGCTCTCTCAGTCACAGAGTGTAGTTTCAATTTCAAATCTTCGACTTCATTCTTAAGATTTTCAACAAATACTAATAATTCCTTTTCTATCTCGGCCAATCGATTTTTCTTCATCTTCAAGGATTTGTTTACGTGAGCAACTTTCAACCACATGTCATACATTTTTTCATACACGGTATAGATCTCTTCATCCCTCACGGGTTGATCTTCATCATCGCTGGAAGTATCATCTGAACTTATATTGGAACATACCGTATTATCTGTGTTGGAACATATGTCCACACCATTTGTATCATCACGAACTTCTGCTCCAAATGCCACATAATTGATGGTAAGTTCCTATTCATCTTTCTCATCTTCACTCCAAGAGGTGACATACGATCTTCCTTGCTTCTTTCGGGTATTAGCACATCAGCCTGGATATGTTTAAAACCTTCACATTGTCCACATTGAATTCTTCCTGGCTATTTTGCTTCACCACCTTGGTTTCTCGAGAACTGTTGATTTCCTTTCTCCATAAGTATTCCACAATTATTTCCAAGGTTCTATCTACGAGGTATGTTTCCTCAATTTCTTTCTTGTGATTTCTTGTTCACCACCTTTTTCAGCATCCTTATGAAATTCTTAGTGATGAGAGCATTTTTTTTCAATACCATCCTCACTATCTGATTCGTGGTTATCATGTGATGAAGATACTTTGAAGGCCAACTCCTTCTGAGTTTCCTTTGCAGGTTGTTCCAAAGTCATCTCATATGTCTGTAGTGATCCCATTAACTCATCCCAAGAAATTTTGGACACATATCTAGCTTCTTCAATCTCCGCAACCTTCATTGCAAATCTCGTAGGCAGTGATCTCAATGTCTTCTTTACCAGCTTAGCTTTCTTATAGACTTTTTCCAATTGATATGTCATATTATAGATGTCTATGAGTTTCCCATTAAATGTGACAATCATATCATCCTCCTCCATTTTCAATTCTTCGAACTTTGTAGCCAACATCTGTAGTTTGGATTCACGTACTCGACTGGTTCCTTCATGTACAGTCTGAAAAATATATCATGTTTTCTTAGCCTGATGACATGTAGAGATGAGTCTAAACGTATTTCCATCCACTGATGTGAAGATAACATTCAATGCTTTGGAATTAGCCAGTGAATCCTTCAATTCTTCTGGAGACCAAGATGATTTATCTATGAGCTTTTGTTTCCTTGAACTCGACTCTCCTTTTTTCTCCTTAGAGCCGAATTCTTCATCTTCAGTTGGATGATTCCACTCGGTTTCAACAGAGTGCCATGCAAGTTCATCCAGAGAATTTATAAAGACTCTCATGCGTGCCTTCCGGTAATTGTAGTTTGTTCCTTCCAGCAGAGGTGGCCGAGACACAAGCTCCTTCCTTTGTCGCCATGGTAAAACTGGATCACACTTTCCTTGACACAACCAAGGTAAAAAGTAAGTGACCAAGCTCTGATACTAATTGAAAATTTGGTTTTACCGTTTAGCTTAACTATTAGCCCTATGTTTCAACATAGCGTATCTAACCACATATGTAAAGTAAATAACAAACGAGACACACAACTTGGTTATGCAATTTGGTGAAATTCACCTACATCTGTAGGGCCTGACCCAGTTCAAAATAAATTCACTAATCAGAAAGATACTGTACAAAGCACACCATACAACTATACTTATCTTCTAATTATTAACGTGTGGATTTTGCAAGCTCCTCTTGCTACCGATCCGCCTTGATCAGACTCCCTCTGACCTCGAAACTCGCCGACACTGGATCTTCTCCTCCCGAGAAATTAAGGTATACGACTCTGAACTTGATCAACAGGTCATGTATGTTGGAACATATAAAATCTGGCTCTTGCAAAGCTCTCGACAGAATATAAATTTAAAGTACAAATTTTCTCAATTAAATTATCCCCGAGTTGCAGCCGTGATGTCCAGTATATATAATCCCAAGAGTAGATCGGAACACTCCATAATTATCTCCATAATATTTCTATTCCTTATCTGCTTCTGAAGCATATTCAAATCCCATAAATAAAGGATTTTTTCTTATCTCAAATATTTAATAATATTCCATAAATCCAAATCCATAATTATCAGGATTTTCCATAAATCCATCATGCTTCATACACGTCTGAATTAATATTGCACAATCTCCATATTTTCATAAATCAATTATTACGCAATATTATGATAATCAAAACCTTATTCTTCCCGTATGTTCCAACATAGAAATTTCGAAGTGCGTGTATATTTATTTCTCCATTTCAAATTTTAATCAAATCTCTTGAAGATATGAATTACCAAATATAATCTTTTGAAGTAAGGAATTAGAATATATCGTCCATATCTTTTTTCATAGTCGAATATTTCAATTCCATAAATCTAATTCAATATCATAAATATAGGAATTGATATATTCTCCGATCAAAAACCATTTTGACAAAATATTACTTCTCTCATTCCTTATTCCACCGAAAATTCCTTTTATGATGTTTCAACATAAACTATTCCATATTTGTATAATTTTCACAAATTGTCAATTAAATAAATTTTGACTTTACAATAAGATACGAGAAAGGAAAAGTGGGAAGAGAAAAAAGCAACAAAAGTGTTGGCAATATTCAACATGATTGGTTGATGTGAGAGTTGGGTTACACGCGAGATAGCAATTGTTTGGTTTGCTCTTTAATGAGTAGGAATTTGATTTGTTTACCCCTCAAAAGAACCCCTCCATCTCCAATGGTACGCACGCGCACGATACCCACTAAATCCAAATCACAGCTAGATTTTTTGTTATACTTTTAATCACTGGCCATAATCAAATCTATATTGACGAAAAAGGCAAAATTTTGCTTCACCTCTGAATTCTATAAATAGTTTTGTTTGGGATCAGTGATGTCAGTTTATAATTCGACCATTTTATGTAGATTGTCTGATATGTTCAACACAATTGATTTGACAACTAATTTCTAATCGAAATAGTATATAAAATCATATATGACAAAAATATATACGTTGTTTCCTTCACGGCTTTTATCGCTATGTACATGTTTTTATTAGGAAGTAATTTCTTTTTCTCTTATGGCCATGGTGTCTTTTCCCTTTTTTGATGCGCTCTTGCTTAGGTCGTCTTCTCCAGTTCTCTGCCCCCCCCCCCTCCGGTTCATTCTCCAACTTCTTGTTGTTCGCCTTCTCCGTTCAGACAAACTACCTTACCATCTTTTGGATGTCCTTTGGATTATCAAGCAAGTCTACCGTAAGTTTTGTGTAAGATTGTCCCGACCTCATACAGTTCATGAATGCCCATAAGGACATTTTTTATATCAGATTTTTCATCTACAAACTTTTTGGAGACAAAGTCGTAGTGATAACCCACTGGGCCGTTATGACCTCCCTAGTTTGTTATGCCACGTTCATTAGATTTGCAAAAAGTTTTTACAAACTTCTTTTGTAAAACTTGCCCATGAACTGATCCGCCGATTGGGCCCAGATTTGGATGCTCCTCTTAGGTAAACTATTATACCATGTGATCACCGTCCATGTCAAGAACATTGGGAAAGCCTTACACATGAGCGAAATAGATGCATCACGGAATCACATGTTGGATCTATAGGAATGCAGAAACTCCTTAGGATTTGTCATTCCGTTATAGACCTTCACTTGGTTTGATAACTTAAAATTATTTGGCAACGCGAAGTTTTGCAATTCGTCTGACATCGTGGAGTGCTCCATGTTTTCTTCTACTATGAATTTCTAGATTTCTTCGTCATGCTCTTCGCCTTATCCTTGCCTCGAAGTATTTCTTCCTCGAGCCCTTGCTTCTTCTTTGCCTTATCCTTGTCTCCGCTAATAAACTGTGCATAAATCTGCTCCTTATTGGCCTCAAGGAACATTGTGAGAGCTTGATTTTCCTTGTTCTAAGGGGGGGGGGACTCTGATTCTTGTCCGGCCTTGTTCCCATGAGGTTCATGGTTATTGGCTTAACGTTCTGTCTTACTAGGTGTATGATTGAGTGGATGCATGTTTTCCGTTCAGCTCTCCGCGCCCCATGTGAACACATAACTTTAAAAGAATGGCTGATCTCCCCACATACGGTGCCACTAATGTGGTTGGTTCAATCTAAATGATGGTGGTGATCAGGAGTCAGCGTCCACCAATGCTTCCCACCTTGAATCATGCAGTCAAAGTCCCAAATTGAATCTGGGGTAAAGGCTTTTGATGCCTTAGTTAGTATCTTTCTTTCATTGAGAATACAATTTCAAGGATGCTTTTGTGACTTACCTTGTTTTTTTAATTCCTTTATTTGTTTATAGGCTCTTTCAGCCACAGCTTCCGGAGTAGCGTTTAACACAAGAATCGTGGTGATCGTGGTCATTGTGGTGGTTGCATGATTGTCTTCCGAGTATATACAGTTGCATGATCTCTTAGTCATGACCTCTAAGGTTGTTACGTGCCGTGTGTTTCACGTTGTGGGCTTGATATTTGCTTCTCACAAGTTCACTAGTATGGAAGATAGTTTTGCTAGTTTTGTTCAGTTGTCCATGTGTGACTAGAGCCTACCATTTGGTGTCATATACCAATTGTACTAATTGATTTCAATAATATACTTTTAAATTTTAACACTGCATTTATCAACTTGACTTAAAATGTACTGCTTGTAAATTAAAAAAAATACAGTGTTTAAGTTAAAATGTACAGTAGTCTTTCCATAACTTAAAGAAACCCTGCTTTTCCTAACACTTATCCTTATGTCAAAGAGTTTGTCTTTAGAAAGGTGGGAATTTCGTAAATGAGAAAATGTCTAAAATGATACTCGCTTTTAGTTAAAATTCACGATTTGGTATCCTATTTTAAAAATTATTCTCAAAAGGTAACCACTTTTTTTATTAATGTCCCAGAAAGGTATTTTTTAGTTAAAAGTGAGTACCATTCTGGTATAATTTAATCCAAATCGGTACCCATTTTTTGTTGAAAGGTACTATTTTGAGACATAAAAGAAAAAGTTGTTACCTTAAATGAACAAATTCAAAAATCGGGTACCAAATTGTGAATTTTGATTAAATGTGTGTAACTTTTGGATATTTCTTCTTTTATAAACTATGGAACACATATTATACTTAGAACCTATTATTCAGAGATTATCTGCAATTCGGTTCTATTCATTTCAGTTTATTGGTTTGGTTTGGTTTGGTTTGGTTCGGTAGAAATTTAATTTCATGCAATTTAATTTAATTTAGTCATATTATTACTATTTTCAATATACTTATTTTTAATTCAATTCTAATAAATTTAGATAAGATATGGAGAATAGAGACTTAGACTTTTTACATTATAAATTAAATATCATACATTATATCTTAATGTTAAAACGCAGGAAGTGCCAGATTAAAATATAATATATAAATTATAAAATGCAATATTTAAATTAAAAATACAATATTTAAACTTAAAAATATAATTATTATTTGATAATTTATGAAAATAATATCTTTCACGAAAATAAGAAGTTAACCATGATAATTTCTTTCAACAAAGTCATAAAGATGCACTATGTGCTTATGTCTATTGGAAGCTGCTGATTCGCAGATAGGAATCCTTGACCACCTGATGCCAATGATATGAAATCTGTTATTAAAAAACCTCTGGAATCAAAGGATTTTATTTCAGCATCGCTCTATCGACATGTCATTCGCCAAGGGGAAAATATTTTGCAAGAGAAGAATATAAATTCAAGAGCAAATGACTTTGGGGGTCCCTTAACAATCACTATCGTCCACCTTTGACTCCTTATCTCTTTTTTTTAAACACTTTTGACCCCTCAACTTACAAAACGTTTTGATCATAACCCCTCCAAAAGTGCTAAAAACGAGCTGTTTTGCAAGTTGAGTAGTTAAAAGTGTTAAAAAAGAGATAAAGGACCAAAAGTGGACGATGGTGATAGTCAAGGGGTCACCAAAATTATTTGCTCTAAATTCAAATCTCGTTAAAATAGTCTACGGTAAAAAAATGAATTCACAAAGTCTTGTTTTACGCAGTATAAACTTTAGGTCAGAGTTTATTGTACAATTATTGTAAGTTTTAATTGGGATGAGTTTTTATAAAATATACTAATAAATTTAGCAAATTACTGTACAATTAACAAAATAATATATATTACAAAATTTTCATTGTCTTTCATCCTCCATCTGAATCTGAAACCGCCACCAACCGCCGCTCTATGCCACTACCAGATTTCTCTATTTTTGCCTCCGCATTCTGCTGGATTTCACTGTTTTTGCCGCCGGATTTCTTTGTTTATGCCTCTGCCTCCGCACCAGCTGTGGTTTATTGCAGCGACGATGCGGCGGAGTAAGGGTTTCGGCGTCACCGGCGAACTTAATTGCGGCGGTGTGGTGTCACCGGCGAAGCTAGGGTTTTAGCACCAGCGATTGCAACGACATTAACCGGAAACTTCCGCTCTACAACCTATTTGCCACCGTGCTTCTTCTTTTTCTTTCGCGGCGAGAACGATTGGAAATAGCGGACAGCAAACGGTTGTTGTGGTTTGAGAACGAGGCAATGGCATTAGGTTTGCAAAATCGAACAGCGATGAAGCGACCACGAAAAACGTCTTGAGGAAGAAGAGCGTCTGAGATTCAAGTGCTCAATTGGGGACGACGCATAGAGCGCTTGGAGTTCACGCACAACATCTTAAATGCACTGTTCTCGCGGTGACGGTGACGGCAGAGGCGGTGGACGGCGACGGTGGAGCCGGCAAACAGTGGCGACGGTGAATAGTGGAGGCGACGGACGGCGAACAACAAAGGCGGTGGACGACGATGGCAGAAGCGGACTGATGAGCTTCTGCTCTTGAAATGTGAAGTTTAATTTATTTATTTTTCAAAGACTAGCTGAAGTTTAATATTTTTTACTAAGTATATGATAAGTAAAGGTTCTTTGGTGTAGTGGTTGGAACTCTAGGCATTGAGTTAATATTTGTAGTGTCTTTTTACTCATGTTGATATTTTTCATTTTTTGGATGAGTTTTAGGTGTTAGGGATTGATGTTCGTAGTTTTTGGACGATATATATTGATATTTGTAGTTTTTTATTTTAAAAATGTTGATTTTTATGATTTTCAGAGTGAAAATTTTATACTCTTGAAGTACCGTAGTTTTTTTCTTGATGTTTTTAGTTTTTTCCCATGTTGATGTTTTACAATTTTCAGGTGAGTTTTAGTTGATATGAGTCGATATTTTGCAGTTTTTTTATATGGATTGATATTTTTACCTTTTTAAAAATCGTATGTTGATATTTTTCATTTTCTATGTGAGTTTTAGATGATAGGAGTTGATGTTTATAGTTTTTTGGTGATATAGGATGATATTTGTGGGGTTTTAAAACAAAACAATTATTGATGTTTTATGATTTTCAGAGTGAAGAATTTATAATCTTGAGGTACCGTAGCTTTTTTGTTGATTTTTTTGTTTTTTCTTTCATGTTGATGTTTTTCATATTTTGGGTGAATTGTAGTTAACATGAGTCAATGTTTTGTAGTTTTTTCGGGGCTATGTGGGTTGATATTTTAGCTTTTTCCTCTCGTGTTGATGTTTTTCATTTCTATGTGAGTTTTAGGTGATATGAGTTAATTTTGTAACTTTTTTGGTGACATAGGTTGATGTCTTGTAGTGTTTTTTTCCTATGTTGATATTTTTCATTTTTTGGGTGAAGTTTAGGTGATAGGAATTGATGCTTTTAACTTTTGGGTGATAAATGTTGATGTTTGAGGTTTTAAAAAAATGATATTTTAAACTTTGTTGATATTTTTTGTGATTTTCAATTTATGATTGTTGATATTTTATGATTTTCAGTTTATGATGTTTATAATTTTCAGTTGATATATTGTTAGTTGTAATCGATGTTTTTTCAATTTTTTTTATTTTATTTGATTTTTAATATATATTTTTACTGCAATTTTTAGTCGATGTTTTATGATTTCCATTGATGTTTTGCTAGTAGTAGCTGATGTTTATGATTTTAGTTTGAAGATCACTTTTTTTGCATTTTAAATATATTTTTAAATATATTTTAAATTTTTTAGCAGATTACCGTTGGCGGAAAAATGAAGGGAGAAAATTAAACGAAAAATCCTTAGAAATTATTAGAGATAGGTCCCTATAAAAATATATTAGAGATAGATCATTGTAAAATTATTAGAGATAAATCCATAGAGGTAGAATAGAGTTAGAATTGCATCAACGCCTCTGCCTAAAGTTTAGGTTTGCTAATAGGAAACCATCTCATATAATATATTAAAGGGTTAAATATTAGAGAGAGCGTACTCTTCTAAGGGAAAAATTCCCCCTCAAATAGGTAAAGTTTTGGCAAAGACCTTTTTTTCGTAAATTTATGAAAAGATTGAGTTTAATTAGAATAATAGAAAGGTAAAAAAATTTAGTTGTAATATTAAAATTTTATTATGCAACGTGTAATAGTTATAAGTTTATGACCCCGATTAATGCAACCCAAAAATTTTATCTTCATTTCTTCTAACTTGCAATTTAAACATTGGTCTTTTCATAAATTATAGAAAGACCATCTTTCAAAAAACATACTATTTTTTACTAAGTAAAATAAAATAAAATGTCTTAGTTATTATTAAAAAGATGGGGTTGGATTAGAATTATAAAAAGGTATTTAAAAGATTTTAGTTGTCATATTAAATTTTAGTTGCAATATTCAAAATCTATTATGCAACGTGCAATAGTTATAAGTTTATGACCCGATTAATGCAACTCAAAAATTTTATCTTGATTTCTTCTAATTTTCCGTTTAAATCTTGGTTTTTTTATAACTCATGGAAAGACCGTATTTCAAGAAATAGACTCTATTTAAAAAATAAGAGGGAATTTTATAAAATATCACCATATTTTATAAAGGTATTAAAATATGTTACTCCCTCCGTCTCACCCGTATATATATACACACATGTGTGTGTGTGTTCCCACCGCCCTCGGTTCATTTCTTCATCCTTAAATGCTATATTCATCACACACCATCAATTAACCCATCTCTTCCCTCTCTCCGCCTCCTGCTCGTTCCTCCTCCAGCCAAAAAGACAACGCCATCAACTTCGTTGTCGACCTCTCCCTCCTCCGTGCTTAATTCGCCGCAAGGACATCCTCATCTTGAAACCACTATCTAGAGCGGTTGTGTTGAACCTACAAATTGCGCTCGATTCAGTGCAAGAGATGCTAAAGATGCTGGTTAGGGTGAAGGTGGTATTTCTGGGTTGGTCAAAGAAGGCAGGGGTAATGGTGCTTAGTGGTGTTGTCTGTTGTTGGTGTCAAGTGGTGGTTCTGGGTTGGTAGAAGAAGGCAGGGAACAATGGTTGGGTGGTGGTGAGAAGGCTTATAGGTTGATGAAGGGGGGATTTTAGGCATTTCCCTCCATAAAAAACTGTCATTTCTCTCTGTAAAAATGGTTGGGGTGGAGGGAGTATATACTTTAAAAGGTTCAAGAAGTATTACCATGTTTTTATAATAGTGGTGACCATTGTTGCAATGGTTGAAGACGTTATGGTGAGTGAGTGAACGGAAGAACAAGGGTGGTGGTGGCGTGGAAAAAGGTGGCGGCAGAAAAAGGCAGAGATGGTGGTCGGGAGAGAGAAGAGAGACGAAAATTATGTTAATAGTAAGGCAAAAGATGTTGTTACCCTCTATAAAATAAGTTAAAATATATGTAACAATGGAGTTAGACTAAATAATGTGTTTTGGAGAGAAAATGAAAGGATAATAATGTTTTTTGGACTTTTAAAAACATGATAAGGAAATAAGAATCCCTTTCCCTTGTAGGGAAATGTTATAGATGGTAGTTACCTTATAGAATTAGTTTCCTTATATAATTAGTTATATATGGTAAATTCCTTATAGATTTAGAATCATATTCCCTTTAGATTTTGGTGTGTTGTAGTACTATATATTGTAACTCTCATCATTGATGAGATGTGTCATTGATGTGATATCAATGCACCAGCAATAAAGTCCTTTATATTTTATCAATAAATGTAAATAACTTTAACTTTTATTGTATCTCTAATTTGTAATAGTACAAACAATTAGTCTGTAATTTTAATATTCTTACAAAACCTTAATTATTGTCAAATGTTAGTTTTTTCCATCATTTTATTAATGATTGATTTAATATAAAAACGTTCAAATTCATGTGCCAATTGTGAGCGACTTAATTAATTTCATAAATGGCACGTCATTAGCATGAGAATGAAAAGTTTTTACCCCTATTTTTTCATAACAGCACCACAGTTTACATATATTTTTTAAAAAAATTAACTAACTGTTAAATGAACTCATTTTATAATTGGAATAATTAATGAGATAATTTGATTATTTATTTATTTATTGAAATAATTTTTTAATAATTTTTTAATAATTTTTTAATAAATTTGAATATTTTATTTTATTATTGATGATACATTCTGTATACTTCCTTCGTTGACACACTTTTTTTGGATTATTTATTTTATATTGACACACATTCTGATTTTGGGAATATTCTTTCAATTTCATCCACTTATTATACCTTTCACTTTCTAAATTCAATTTCATCCACTCGTTTTATCTAAACCCAAACATCTAAAATTATGTTATCATATACAGTAGAACGGAGAGAGTAAAGTAATAATTTAAATATTTAAATCTACTTATTTTAATTTTAATTTTAATTATTTAATTTTAATTTTAATTTTTTAATCATTTATATATACTTCCCCATTCACTCTAAATTGATTATTTATTTTTTCACAATTTTCAATGAGCATGTTTGATCGGAAATATCTCTAGCTACCTATAATAATGCCACATAAAAATTGATATTTAAAAAATAAATATTAAGAATAATCTAACAATATATGTCATATGATAT
>JAULKM010151218.1:0-17248 GCA_032355605.1 Rubia tinctorum | reverse complement strand
CCTTTCAAACTTAAGATGAGAACATGCAAACTCGACCCTCTCCACTTTGTTGTCTTCTCTAAGAAAAGGTTTTATAGTATTGCTATGTCTGCGCAACTCCCCTCTTTTCATCAATCTGTGCACTGTGTTTTTGCTGATGTCCAGGCCACGTTCAGTCCTCCTACATGTTTTTCGGATTCGCAGTGGAATAGACATAAAAGGTTCCTTGTCTAAACTAATGGTTGTTCGTCCTTTCTTACCAGGTTTTTGGATGTTGACATTCACCGGGAGTCTTGCACCAAGTTGCTCATTTGCCTTCCTCCAAAATGTGTGGACGGAACAAACACTTACGTCTCACACCGCTGCTGCCTCGGCTGCTTTGCCTCTACAGATATGACCCCCCTTCTGTGAAACAGGGAGAAACAGGGCAATAGAGTTCCTCTCCTCAGCACTTAGATTTCGGTGAAGCATTGCCCGGAATGTAAATCACTTGCTCAATGTCATAAAACTGCTTTAGAATTATGACATTTTTTTGGTTCTGAGTGTTTGTAAGACTTTTGGTTGGATTTTTGGAAGTATTGAAGAGGTTATGAAGGAAAGGCTATAGGATACCTTCCCTGTTTGGTGCCAATTTAGCTACATATGGTATTAAAGATTTGGGGGGAAAGGTTATGCAAGTTTTATACACTTACTTTTTCCTACTATTTTTTACTTCTGCATGGCATAACCCACGTGCAAATATAACATCTGACATTGTTTTAAACATTGTGCCCATTTCCTTTCGGAAGTTTAAAAAGGGAAGGAGGGAGTATGCATCATGATTCGTTCACGTTTCGGCCTCCTGCCTTGTGGAACAATAATGGGGTTGCTAATGTGAATGATAGATTGTCTTTTCCAGTCAAGATTTCCAAGGTTTAGCTTGTTCAACCAACTCGAAATGGGAAGTTTGATGAGGCGCTCCAGCCAACAGATACTTCTTTGGAATCCATATCTTTTTGGCAACCGATGTACACTTATTGTCCTGCTTGTTCAACAAATCCTCATCGCTCGTAGCTTGGGAGGAATTAACAACACGCTCAATCTTCGGACCTGCCTCACAAGGCTCTTTGGGTCCATTGGGCAAACCAATTGCTGGTGTAGACCCTTCTAACCCTTTCTTCTTGTTCTTCCTAATTGTGGTTCTCAGCTTGTCTTACGCACATGATGAGCTGCAAAGATGAGAGTTTATCCCCGAGTGATCTCTTTGCAATCGCTTTAACCATGCATGGATTGGTGTCTAAGACTTAAAGGTAATTGACATATGGGTATATGACAATCCGTGTGTCTCTTAGAAATTCCATGTCGAGGACTAAATCGAAGTCATCTATTTTAACGACATGGAAATCCATTTTGGCCTGTATGGTGCCATTATTGACCAAGCATTGCTTCGCAACACCCAACACCAGTTGAGCTTCAGTATTCACAGCATTCATCATGTCCAAAGCTTTCTCCAACTTGAGCCCCAATCTTGATGCCTATGTTCAAAAAACATACACATGGTTAGCTCCATTATCGACCATCACTCGGATGACTTTCCATGTTCGCTCAATTCCATATACATCAGTGCTCCATCCATCTTTTGCATGTGTTTTATACGGACAATCTCAGGTTTGTCAAGTTTAGGTACCGCCTTCTTCGCACTGCTTGACTGAGTTGTAGCTCTCTTTGCTCGCACTCCAGCAATTACCCGGTCAATATCAGGCTCCGTTAACGGATTTAACAACCCCGGGTCTAGTGATCCCACCATGGAATTAAACCACAAATTCAATGCTTTCATGGAGCATGGTGACTCTTTAGCCGAGTGCTCTTGAACTACCTCGCTATGCTTCCCTGATTTGTCTCGAGTCCTCGAGCAACATAGTAGTGATGCTCTACTCTGTTGGATAGTCAACAAGGTAATGATTCCTTTTGCATGTCTCGCAGAAAAGCCGTGTTTTCCCAGCCTGTCCATCCCACCTTGGTGTAGACCTGACTGAACTAGTCGCCCTTGCACTGGGGATTCCCCATTCCTTCCCACACCCGAATTATTCCTGTAGCTACCTCTCCCGCTTGGACATGGTCTAATGTTACTTCCCACTTTGGAAGAACTTTCACCCGCACCATTGCGCACCTTGGCAATAGTAGCATCGATCACCTCTTTATAAACTCTTTGCAATCCTCTGCCCCCAAAGTTCTCAAGACTCTCGACTAATGCCATTGATGAGTTATAGTTAATGCAACGAGCTCTCCTAAACTCAAGTCTAGCCCAAAACATCAATCCCTGGTTGAAATTCTGAACTTTGTACTCCTCTAGATGGTCAGGCAAGTCGAGCACGCAAACCTAGAAACTCGAAACGTATTCCCTCATACTATCTGTTTGTGTCAGGTCCCCAATCTTAGCAAATCATGTTCTTTCACATTGTGGACATGAACTGTCGCTTCACCTTGAGCTTCGGATCATCCCATATGTGGATGGCCAGGCGACCTGAATTTATCTCCACATCTAGAAAGCTCCACCACACCATTGTGCAGCCCTCCAAGTACACTGTGGAAACTGTAACTTTATCACCTTCTGAGTCCGCCTCGATCTCCTTAAAGTATTGCTTCATCTTGTACAAGAACTTTTCAAGCTCTCGCACATCACGTGCCCCACCATATTTCTTAGGCTCAGGGACTTTTCGTCTGTGAACAGCACAGACACCACAACCCCCACCTTAAGTTGGCCAAAACTTTCATGAGTATGTGCACCTCTCTGCCAAGCTTCTCAGTTATGCCTCTTATCTCAGCGATATTAGACTCGTGAGATGCTAAAACTTTCTCAGCTTAATGATCTCTTTGTCTCGATGTGCAACCTTCATGTTGGTCGCTTCGATATCTCTACCTTTGTTGGCATCATCCATTTCCATCTAATCCACTCAGTTAGCTAGGCTCCTGGACCCTTGTGCCTCACCAAAGAGAACTCTCTCAATGTTCTCCAACCGATGTGTCATCTTCGACATAGTGATGACCTCTTTCACTATGCGCTCAAGGATTACTTGAGCTCTGACACCAACTGTTACGAGTCACCCTTGTTGGGGTTAACCGTGCGGTCTAGTCGTGCTAGAATGCAACAGCTAATGCATGATTCCTACGTGCGTCACACTCATCTTGGTTTCTCTCAGCACACCAAGCCTTTAGAGGTATGAGGACATGTATATAGCGGAATACACACGAGTTTGGAATGGGAGCAAGAGCACACAAATGAGAGACAAGTGCTATATAAGGCCCAGATAACTTAAGAAGTAAAACACTCATTTTTAATATATCGCCGAAGTAACCTGATGAGGGTAGCTCAGTACTCCACATATATGTTGTACGAAAGTAATTACAAGTGACAGTTATAAGAATAAAATAAGGTCAAATAAATAAAGACATGTATGCATGTACCTCTAAGAAAGAAACTAATCTAAGTTTTTGTACAAGCAAAAGAGAAGACTATCTGTGACAATGAGCTAAGGACAAGTCTTCTTAGACTGTGACGCAACATTAAGTGTGCTAGCCTAGCGGGCAACTGGGTGTAGTGCGTACAAACGTTGGGCACAAACGGCTCGGACGTTGTGCACAGCGCGGCACGGGAGCATAGGGGAACGACACGGGCCGAGAGCGATTAGGCGGACGACACTGGACGACCCAAAAGTGCCCAGTTTAGAGATAGCGGTTTACAGGAGCGCGTTGAGCGGCACGGGACCGAAGCATAATTCTAGCATGTGTGCGAGCTCAGGGTTGCGTTAAGGTTGGGTGATAAGTTTGACCCCGTAACACACGGGCAGCACAACACTATTACCAACTCTAAAAACGAGTTAGAGGCAACCTTGCGGCAGCGGGGAACCATACCAATATGATCCATTAAATTTTTAGTGATACCTGTTCGCAGGGACGCGTTGAGCAGAACGAGAGACAATAGCATATTTCTAGCGTGCATACGGGCATATGGTTGCATTGAGGTTGGGTGATAAGTCTGACCCCCGTAATACGCGAACAATCCCGCCCGATTGCCAACTCTAAAAATGTGTTATAGGAAACCTTGCAGCGGCGGAGAACCATACCAATGAGGTCCACTAAATTTTTAGGAATACCGATTTGCAAGGACGTGTGAGCGGTACGGGACTGTAGAACATTTCTAGCGGGCTTGCGAGCATAAGGCTGCGTTGAGATTGGGTGATAAACCCAATCTCATAATACTCGGACAGCCCGATCCGATTGCTAAATCTAAAAATGTGTGAGATGCAACCCCGTGGACCTGCGGCAGCGGGAAACCATACCAATGCGCGCAGTCCACTAAATTTTCGGAAATGGTATATGGGCATATGGCGGAAAATGGCGGTCAAAGATCTAAAAGAGTCCCGTATCGAGTAATGTCCCATTCGTGTAATGTCCCATTCGGGATATAGCTTACAAAATTGCCCATTTTAGGCACCAAGTATTATTTTTCTATTTTTTTATAGAGTTTTAAAGCATATACAGCCTGCGCCAATAAATTGAATAATGACAAAAGAGGAAGTAGTACACTAAAAGAGGTACGAGGAGTATATATTTTTTGAAATATGTAAAATAAAGTTATATAAGATGTTTATTTCGACGAATAACGACTGGCTAGGATCTGAGAAGTACATATTGTTTACGGAATAGTACTTACCAATTAAATTGCAATCAAAATCAAGTATTTAGCGTATCAACCTGATTTTCAACAATTGATTTAAAAAATATTTAATACTTAATATCTTTTATTAAAGATGATTAAAATTTGTGAAATGTTCATATTTTGAAAATATATGTTATTATGAATGTAACAAGGGATTAATTGGTGGTTTGTATACTTTATCAATTCAACTTTATGGTCAAAGTTTAAAAGAATTGACTAAATAAACAGTTAAAATTGCGGATAGAAATGGTGGAGGAGAAGTAAAGGAAATATAGAATTCAACTACTGGACTCAATACTACATACTTAGGACAAAGGGGCCTTGAGATTTACATCAAAAGATATCACGATATTCAATCTTAATCCCACCAAAAGTAACTTCACTACAACCAACCCGTGGAACCAAAGTTACCTGTATAGACTGATCATTTTCAGCACCCAAATCCCCCAATATCTCTGTCAGTGACAAGCTCAAATCAGCACCACGCATCTTCATTTTCTCCTTATCGCCATGGATGTGACCGGTAGGCTCCAAAGTCGCGAAACTCCCAGCAAATTCAGAGTTGAGTGGGGTGGTGGTGCTGTAATCATCATCATTAACAAACACATCAAACTTGACACTGTCTTCTTCGCCGCCAACACAGATGTTTTGCACCACTAGAACCTCGTCCTTCTCGCCTTTCTCCTCGGCCGTTCGCTTCTTGTTGCTCGGCCGATCTACCGTGAAAGTTATATCCTTAATATTGAGCTTGATTGGCAAATTTTTCTCATGACGAATGTTGGGCGCAGGCTCCTTCATCAATAATGCTCGTTTGAAAAGAGAGTAATAGTACCCGTCAACAGTACTTTTCTTCGGCTTGATAGGACACTTGAGCCATGGAATAGCACCCGTGAGGTCGTAACTGTATCCAAGCTTCGTAGAGTCCAAGCAACCTGCAACTGTAACTTGAACCATATCAGCATTTTCGTCATAGAAAAAGAATTGGGTATCCAGCCAATCTTTGTCGGTGAAGTCCTTCCGGTTCCCACAACCGGGTATTAGGCCACTATTCCACACGTTCCACATTCTATCCACATTGGCGTGATGAGCGTAGAAAAGAGGGTCCCTCGCCGCGGTGTGGAAGCTTCCCATGTCCTCACTATAAGGTCTCGAAGGATTGCCAGTCCATATATGAATTGATGTGTGAGGACCGGTTTCCACTCCGAAGCTGCGGCCGTCGCTGACGTTTTCAGGGCGCTTCTGTCCGGCCTTGTAAATTGGACCGAAGAAGGCAGTGGGAGTCTTGGAATTGCGCACCATCACATTGTGCATGGTTCCCAGATTCAGGCTCGCTTGATCACTGCCGTAAATGCTGGATTTCCTTTGATTCTTCTTCGCGAACTGCAGGTCGACTTTACTCTCGGGTCCGGTGGGAATGTGATCAGGATCCCGGTTTTCATCGTAGAGTTGGGAATGTATCTGAGTGTATCGTTCTGGCATAGTTATCCCCTCTGGACAATCCCAGTTCCAGAACGGAAGGCGAAAGTCGGGTTCTTCTGCAAAGTGTGCACATATTCTCTCGAAGAAGTATAGATACCAGCGGTGAAACGGGAAGAAAAGCGCCGAGTTGTGAACCTGGAAATCCACATTGAATCCTTTTTCAAGGTAAGCTCCGTTGCAGTAAGCAGCATGGATGATAGCTTGGTTGTCGAAGCTCCTAGGATCATCGAGTGCTAGATCATGTCTCATGATGTTTATAGCCTTCTCGAACATTTTATAGTAACAATCATCGGCCAGATGGGCGGGGTTCCTGAGCTTCACCGTCGGGTTGGGGGGATTCATGACGAAGGGCTTGATGGGTTTTTCTATCAGGCAGTACTTTTTATCAGTATTCGGTAATGTACCCTTAAACAGTTTGATGGTGGGTTGACAATCATCTAAATTGGGACTAAGTGGAGCTGCCAGGGTATATGGATCGCTGGAAGAAGCGGTATAGAGCCCTCCTAAGCCAATCAGGAGATCTCTCCTGGTTGGGTTTTGATCATTGAGATCATCATTTCGTCTAGCTTGGCAAGTTACAGCCTTGTAGTTAGGGTTTCGGTTTCTAGGTGTGGATTTTAGTTGGGAAGTTTTAGGGCTAAAAGGGCACTGGGAATATCTGGGCAAGCTGGAAAGGGTGGGCAATGAAGTCCCTGGGCTGGGATATTGAGCCGAAAGAGAAGCCATGGCATGGGATCTATGGCATCCCCTCTACTTCTATTTATAGTGGTGTTCATGGGTTTTCATCTAAGAGAAAATTCACACCACGTATGTCAAAAGAATAGTCTTCGCGTAATGAACCCTTTTCTTAAAACCTTCTGTATTCCAAATTAACTTGCGCACTTACTATCTTTCAATTTAAATAAAAGATTCATAGGGGGCAATACTAGTGCAGGATAGGTCATGATTTAAGTTTCATTATATAGAGGTACAAAATACTTATACAGAAAGGGAAAAAAGAAATATATTCTAAATACAAGGATTATTCACATAATATTCTATTCCTTAATAATCCTCCTCAACTTGGAGCATGATGATCAAGAATGTCCAAATTGCCAATTTGGTCACCAAAAGTCATTAGTGACGAATTTCTGACATTTAGTGACTATAATCACTCTGTCACTAAAGGCCATTTTATTTGTAGTATACTGAATGGAACTGAGTACGTCCGAGAGTTTTGGTGAACAAATCCGCAGGTTGATTAGAAGTGCAGATAGATGAGTAACAATAGTACTTGACTGCACAAAATCACAAACAAAATGATAATCAACCTCAATGTTCTTCGTACGTCATTAAAAACTGGTTTCGCTACAATATGAAGAGCAGATTGACTATCGCAAAACAGTCGCATAGGGGAAGAATGCACAACACCTAAGTCTTGAAGCAAAGAATTAATCCACAATAATTCACAACAAGTGACTGTTATTGCACGATACTCCGCTTCCGATGAAGAATGAGAAATCGTAGGTTGCTTATTTGTCTTCCATGAAACTGATGAATCACCAATCATCACAAAAAATACCCAAAAAATGAACGTCGTGTAATGGGACAAACAATCCAATCAGAATCACATGATGCAATCAACTGTAAAGAACTACGTGAAGAGAGAAATAAACCTTGACCATGATGACTCTTTAAGTGGTGCAGGACCCCGAGATCAGCTTGCCAGTGACGAACACAAAGAGACTTCATAAACTAAGCAAGCAATTGAACAGAATAACTAAGCTCAGCACGGGCAATGGTAAGATAAATTAGATGACCAACCAGGAGTCTATACTGGTCAGGATCATCGTAAAATGTCCCCTCTACGAGCGTAAGATCATATTGTTGCTTCATCTGCAACCGCTAAACCAGTATCAAATAAATAAGATGACCAACCAAGTGCCTATATTAATTTCTTAGGATCATCGTAGTGTGGTCCCTCTATGCGCGCAAGATCATGCTATTGTGCTTAAATCTTGAGCTAACTTGGCAAACCAGTTGCAAAGAGCTTGTCGCAAACCGTAAAAAGATTTATGAAGCTGACAGACAAGGCCGGGGGGGGGGGGCAGGACAGCCAGGAGGAGGGCACATGAAAATCTCTTCGTGAATATCTCAAGGTAGAAAAGAATTACACATGTCTATCTGATGAAGTTCCCAACCACGAATAACTGCAACAAATAAATATAGGCAAACTGAACTCATCTTTGCAACGGGAGCAAATGTCTCCGTATGGCCAGTTACCTCAATCTAATGATTACCTAAAACCATCAAACAAGCTATTTGATGTTCAATGATACCATCAAATTTGAACTTTGTACGATAAACTCACTTGCATCCAATTGCAGTCTTATCCAGAGGAAGAGAAGTCATAGTCCAAGTCTCATTGAGCTCAAGAGCATTAATCTCATCAGCCATAGCATCACACTAATGAGCATGATTTGATGCCTCAGAATAAGTTGTGGGATCTCCACTAGAAGTTACTGCACCCAAAAATCTAGATTGCATACTAAAAATTTTGTCTCAATTTACATAATCAGTTAAAGGATAGAGAGCACCTGAGGATAGTGAAGGCCCAATACTAATCGTAGCGGTAGGGGGTGGGTGGGTTAGCATCTGTCATAGAGCTGACGTAGTCATTCATATAAGCAGGAGGTCAACGATCGCGAGAACTCTGATGGGAAGACCGTTGATCGCCTGGGGCAAGCGGCGATGGAATAACCTCTGGCAGCAAGGGCAAGACATCGGGCGGCGGTGAAGCCATAGTAGGTAGCAGCCGATCAGCCGATGGAATTGGCGAAAATATAGGTGTTGCGGCCGAGGCAGGCGGAGACACGTCAGTGGTCAACGACGGTGGCTGGGAGGATGTCTCGGCCAGAGAAGCTGGCCCAATGGTTTTCGGCAGCGGCAAGAGAGGATCAACGACCAAGGGTTCGCTGTGAGATCACAGATTAGTTGCGATGTGGCGGCATCACTGGTCAGATCCATGGCGCGGGCAGGGGGACAATGCCAGTGTTGGAAAATTATCAAACCAGGGTTCTGTTTGTGACTGTTTATGGTGAACACGTATAGATGGCACAATAAAATGGAAACTGGTCTTAATAAAAATCCACACCCCTACTGTTGAAGAATGTGCATGATTCCAAACCGTAAAGGCGATAGTCCTTCTCCCAGCAGGATACCCCGGAAAAATGCACCGTTGACTTCTTGGAGCAAATTTGTCACAAAATCTGGGAATGTATGAGGAAAAACACGAGCAACCAAAGAGTCGCAAAAACTTGTAGTTTGGAGTGCGGTTATAGAGAAACTCGAATAGTGCACGTCCATGGAGTTTCTTCGTCAATGTCCGGTTAGTAAAAAATGCAGTAGTGAGAACACATTCTCCTCAAAAATTAATTGGCATATTAGCTTGAAAGCGCATATCACGAGCCACATTTAACAAATGGCGATGCTTGCGCTCTACACGGCCATTCTACTGTGGTGTATTAACCATAGAAGTTTTTAAAATGATGCTAGATTTAGCAAAGTATGATCGAAAAAGTAGAAATATGTACCATTATTAGCACAAACATGTTGAATGGAGAGACCGAACTGATTCTTTATTAAAGCACAAAATTCTATAAATCTAGAATCTACATCTGACTTAACCACTTATGAATAAACCCAAATAGCTTCGGAATAATCATCAACTATAATTAAAAAATAAAATGCACTACTAGAAAATGGTGATCTATAAGGCCCCCAAACATCACAATGTGTTAGTTCAAACAAAGAACTAGCATTTGAAGAACTCAAAGGAAAACTATGTCTAGTCGGTTTCGCTCTATAACACATAGAACAAGGAACGTAACACTAGTGGAGAAAGACTCATTAAAAATGGTTTTAAAGGACCATAGAAGTCACTTTGTAGGTGACTTCTCTGGTAGTGACTCTGATAAAGATGATCAAAGGAGTTTCGAAAACCACCTTTAATTGGGGTCCGAAATAGGTTTCGAATTTGAAACCTATTTATGACCTCCCAAAAAAATAGTCACCGGAAATCAATCAGTTTTGGGCGAAAAAGCAAGGCCAGATATGGAAATGAACAAGTACACGACAACAACCAATGCATATGAAAAATTAATCCCCAATTATTTTAGTGAAAGAATTGAAAAAAACAACAGCAATACAACAACGGTTCTGAGCTTATAGGCGGATGAATTTCTTCACCGCCGGTGGGCTTCCACACGGAGATGAATAGAGGCAGAGATCTTATCGGAGGTAGGCTTCGAAGAGGACTTTGACGAAGCGATGGAGGTGGAGGCAACATGAGGCGGCGGTGGAGGCGAGGGAGCGGCGGTAGAGGCTAGGGAGCGGAGGTTGAGTCGTAGTCTAGCCAAAAATTTGGACAAGGCAAATGGTTTTCAGTAGTGTGGCAGCGGTGTGTGGGCATTGGAGAGGAGAGAACAAGGCAAATGGGTTTCAATAGGAAAATAATTACTAAGGTAGGAGATGGGAATGAAACTAAAGCGATGGAGATAACTAAGGGGGTTAGGAAAATAAGAAACCCTACTAGTTTTATATAATTGGGCTCAAAATTCCAACAAAAACACTCCATTAAAGGCGGTTCTTCAATAGAACAACCTTTAATTGATGTCTATTAAAGGCAGGTCTTTAAGAACAACCTTTGATCAATTAAATAGTGTCTTTAAAATTTTTGGGGTAACTTGGGAGGGAGTTATGAACTCAGAACCTCCCTCAGATCATCATTAAAGGCGGTTCTTTGAGGAACTGCCTTTGATTGAGTGACTTTAATCAAGGGTTCTCCACTAGTGAAAGTATTATTTGTGCTAAAATCAAGAGTAGGAACATAAGACAACACAGCAGATGATGGATACCTTAGATGTTGATGCCATAAATCAAATGAAGATGTGAAAACTGAAACACTGTTGGAATTGACTGTGGGATATGAGATTGAATGCGCGTATCCTGCAGATGAAGCCAATAAACCCACCCCCTTGCTGTCTACCCATGCCAATCACAGTCCTTGTATTGATTTTCTGTAAAATGCAATAATTTTCAGTAAACAAAGGTAGACATTTTAAGGCAGACAACAATCTAGATCATGATAATAAAGGGCATCGCAAGGTAGGTATATAAAGCACATGAATAAAAGTAGTATCTCCAAAACGTATAGAACCATAATGTGTGGAAGACGACACAGATCCATCAGGCAGTAGAATAGTAACAGAATCAATACAATAGTAATATCAACAAGAGAACTCTTTTCATCAGTCATGTGATATGAGGCTCCCGAATCAAGAATCCAAGGTAAAGTAGACTTACCTGACCCATGGCTCGAAATAGAATTAAACTGATTAAATAAATGTAGGGTCATACTCCATTGGTCGTCAGATAATGCAGGACCAAAATTATATCGAGTAAGAGTACCGGAGAAGGCGGCAACCGTAAACCTTGGCGGCGACGTCATTTTGCTGGCAAACGGTGGTTGAGGATGGCGTGGCCGAGAAGCACCGACGGCTGGAAGGCCGGGTGCAACATTGACTGGCGGAGCTAGAGCCTTGTTCTTCGCGAAGTTAGCTCTGTCCCTCATCTCCGTGAACCATTCAGGATAGCCCGTGAGCTTCAAACATGTAGCTTTTTCGTGACCCTTGCTATGACAATGCGAATGAGATTCTTGCGTTCAGCTTCAATGAGAACTCTAGGCAAAGATTTTGAAGGTGGTAGGCGACGAGCAGCATATGCCATGGAATCATTTAAAGGATAGCGAGACCAAATGATAGCTCTGTGATTCTCCTCTTCATACGGAAGAGTATACACACGCATGGCGGATGGAAGCGCTTCTTGAGTCATGATATTGGATCGCAAGGTGTGATAGCCTTCATCTAAACTGAGGAGAAATTGATAAATCATATCTTTCTCACGATCATGAAAGGCAGCAGCAACATGGTTACATGTGAAAAATGGTTTGCAAGCTTCATAGGAACAAACCTGAAGAGGTTGATGGGAGTTGTAGTCATCATACAGCTTCTTGATTTTACCAAAGTAAATGGCAATAGTCTAACATTTCTGAAGATAGTTTTGTATATCATCACACATTTGCATAATTTTTGGACCATTACCAAGAGAAAAACATCCAGCAAGATCATCCCACAGCTCCTTAGCAGTGGAAAAATAAGTCGTAGTAGATCGTTAAGTTGGATCAACAGTCTACAAGATAACATTCACTCCAGGCCAATCATCAGCATCATGATCACCATCCAGGGGTTTAGTAATGGTTCCATCAATGAAACTAATCTTCTTCTTAGAAAGCAAAGCACTACAGATTGCATTTGTCTATTCAAAGTAATTTCTTCACCCTTTAGTGCGACGAGATAGATGACCAAAATGGGACCGTCAGAGGGACCAAGGTAGTATGCAGAGTTCATAGATCAGCCAACAGGTACAGACTACCCAGTGCCAGATTGCAATTGGAACTACTTGAGTAAAGCTTCAATAACATCGGTGGCATTGAGATTCTGTAACTTGTTGGCCTCAATTTCGATAATGATGCGAGCATGTTCTGTGGCATAACGGGTGGATTCAGAATCAAGATTCGATAATGTAATAGGATCATATCAGATCTGCAGCGGAAAATTGGATCGGTGGTAGTGATGTGGCAGTGCATGAGACTTTGGTGACAGTGCTTGCAAGATACGCGCAGGCAGATATGGGTGACGGACGGCTAGGACGATCGCGACAACCATGGAGGATGGCTACAATATTCAGCAAATGGAGACCGGACGTCGAGCAGCGACGTGAAGGCAGCGGTGCGTGAGATGAACCTGCGGTTGGCGGCGGCGGCGGCAGCGGCAGTGGCAGCTTGACGGCAGCAGAAAAATATTTTTGGGTTTAGGTTTCAGGATTTCCATGCTCTGATACCATGTAGAAAATAATGGTGTAATGTTGTGTTTGTATTCACGAATAGGGTTACATTATATAACGGTACAAAAGACCTATACAAAAAAGGAAAAGGAAGTTTATACTGAATACAAGTAATATTCACATAATATTCAATTCCTTAATAAACATTAACGACGATGAAAACGGGCATCACATGGCTGTTTCGAACAGCTATCTCTAGAACCACCATGAAATGGGGCGACCGTTCCGCCATCAGTTTCTTATTTTCAAAACCACTTCCAACTTCAGAACTACCCTTACAAACTAATTTTAAAAGGTCGAGACTTTTTGGTTTTGTCGAAATGAGAAAACCTATATCGACCACATATATCATCTAAATTTTTCATATGAATTCATATCTACATTCATTTTCAATACAACACAATGATTGTCATCATTATCTCTTTTACTCATATCAAACTCACATACAATCAAACACATGATAATAAACATTTAAACAATAATCATCAATCCGCCTTGAACAATAACATATATTTTTAGGTGGATTTACCAAAAAAAATCAAAATGGAAAAGAAGTCATACCATGATAATATGAAGTTTACTACCACACATTTTTCAAATCTAAAGTCACCGATGCGGAGTCGGATTTAAAAGGAAAAGGAGGAAATGTTAGATTGGGGACCGAGGGGGGGATAATGAAGAACAAAAGAAGAAAAAAGAAAAGACTGCTATGGGAAAGGAGTGGCATAATAAAGGTGGAATATTTTTTAGGGTATTTTACTTTCGTGCACTCCAAACACCAGTTTCAACTTCAGAAGTGCCTTTAGAAAAACACTTCCGAGTCGGTGCCTCTTTCAAAAAATTCCTTAGAAGTGCCTTACAATAGTAGTTTTTAGTGCATATTTTTGTAAGGTTTCTTAGACGAAAATTCAACAGCAGTTGTCTACTTTAATATGCTCCAAACACATGTTCTGACTTTGGAAGTGCCCTCAGTCGTGCGCAAAAGTAAAAACAATGGAGCCTGCATATGACACTTGAGTGGCAATTCCACCCTAGCCGTCGTTGATCATGCTATTTTAGATGGCAATTTTTCATCAACCGTCGCCTAGCGGATTCTAGGAGCCGCCTATTGTCAACCTGACTATCGAAACACATGCTTCGAGTTTCAGAACAAAGGATAGACAGCCCCAAAGAAAAATCCATAAACGCCGTGCAACGAAACCTTTAATGGGTGTGCTTGATAGAGCTTATAAGTGCTTAACTCACTAGTGGAAACATGCCTATTAAAGGCGGTTATACCGAACCAGAGAAATCACTTTTTGGGTGACATCTCTGGTTCGGCCTTTCATCGTTAATGATCAAAGGCGGTTCCAAAAACCGTCTTTAATTGGGATCCAATCTAGGTTCCAAATTTGGAACTTGAATTTGATGTCCTAACAAAAAGCTAGCGGAAAACAAAACCAAATTAGATTTTCGGCAGCCTCCGTTAAAACTGGACAATATAATAAAAATCTAAATATGAATATGGATATCAAAACATCATTCAAACATGATCTGAATATTGAAACTTCATTCAAACAGGATCTGAATATGGACAATAGAACAAAATCAATACAAAATACGACTTCTTAGCATCGGAACCCTTCTCAGCGGTGGTGTCCCTCTCAGCAGCGAAACCCATCACCAGTGGCGGCCTTCTCAGCGGTGAAGCCCTTCTCAGTGGCAGAGCTTTTCACCAGCACCGGTCTCCTCAGTGCCAGAGCCCTTCACCAGCGGCGACCATCTCAGTTGTGGCGCCCTTCACCAGCGGCAAAGCTTCTCCAAGCGACGTGCCGAAAACCTTCTCAAGGCGGCGACACGGCGAAAACCTTCTCAAGGCGCCGACACGGCGAAAACCTTCTCAAGGCGCCGACGCGTCGGAGGCGGAGGCAGAGGCAGTAAGAGCACGGTGGAGAATGGAACTAGTATAAAAAAATTTGCTCCATTAAATTCTTTTCTTACACTTTAACTTGTGTAAAGAAATTAATTCAATATAAAATTTCAGTTTTAGAAGAATGGAATGAGTATATTTTTTGTAGACAAAATCCACCAATTCACTTTACTTTTTTTACTTAAAAATGTTTTTTAAAATTTAAATATTTTATTTTATAAGTGAAAACATGTAATAATGTGTTTGAATGAGAAAATATAAGAAATGTTATATAAAAGTTATAACATATAACTTTAAAATATTATTGAATTTAAAAATTGTTTAATTTAACAAATGTAATGTATAAATTAAAAAAAACACAATAAAACTTAAGTATAGACAAGATGTTAGGAGACCACCTCTTCTTTTTATAAATAAGAAGTTTGAGATTTTCCTTGGTTATCTACCTATTAATATTGTTTATAAAGATCGTCGAGTCAATATAATATATATTTAATATATTTTTATTATTTATAATATTTTATCATGTACCTACACAGATTTAAATATATTTAATCACGGCTCGAGTTAGAAATCAAGCAAAATTAATTTCATTCAAATTCGAGTTTGAGGAAAAAATTTATCTGCTCGATCGAACTCATGTCGAGCTTGAGCTTGACCTTGAGCTTGCGTTGAGGGTTGTTCGAGTTTGTCTCGACTCATTTACATCCCTATTCTATTCCAGCTTGAACCAAATTAATTTCATTAAAACTTGAGCTCGACCCAAAATTTTACAAGGTTGATCGACATCGAGCCGAGATCAAAATTAAAATATTTTAAGATAGCCGAGCTCAAATTAAGAGTTTTTCAAATTTGGTTCGAGTTTTAGATATTTTAAATCATCGAGCTCGAATTCAATTTGAATGAACTCAAGCCGAGATCAAATAGTATTTGTAACTGAGTTCATCTAATACTATTTGTTAACTTCATCGAGATTATCAAGCCAACATAATTTATATATGACACATTTTTACTATATATAATATATTATTATGTATGTAAAAAAAATTAAAATATAAAAATTTTAATCATGGAACGCGTTGAGCTCAAACATGAGTTTGAGTAAAGATTTTACATAATCGATCCAACTTGAACACAAACTTAAGAAAAATTAGTTTCACTCGAACTAAGATTTAAGAGATTCAATCGAATTCGACCTCGAGATATTTTAAATGAGCCGAGATGTAACTAAGGGTTTTTTCAATCTCGACTCGACTCGACAACTCAGCCATGGAACACAGCCCGATAACCCTAGTTAAAAGTTCTAAATATAACTAACCCTAACTCATAACCCGTCCCTAGTAACTCAAGGTTGAAACCCAAATCGACTAACTCGAGACAAAGGAAGAAGAATAGAGGATGAAAAAGTTGAATGATAACTTATTGAGTTAATTACATAATGATCTATTGGATAATATATTTTAACTCATTGGGTCATTGGGTCATGTGATTTATCTCATGGGTTATCCATTTAATGATCCAACCCATTATGATCCAACTCATTAAGATCCATTAATAAATGAGTCAATTGGATAATGACTTATTGGATAATGGGTTAATTGGGTTTTGATAATGAATTTATCCAATTAACCTATTTGTTTGACGTAGCTATTTGTTCATCAAATTTCGGGTTGTTTCATAAATGTTAAATTGGAGATTTTCCCTGTCTGTTCATCAAATTTTGCCTTTTCTAAGACTCCGTGACGGCTGGTTCAAATTTCAAAATAAAAAATAAGATAAAATTTTTGAATTGCATTAATCAGATCATAAACTTATTGTTTTTGCTTGTTGTTTAGTAAAATTTTAATATTGCAATTAAAACATTTTCTCTCTCCATTATTTTAATGCAATAGCATTTTTTCATATACTTATGGAAAAGTATTTTTTTTCCTCAAAACTTTGTCCTTAAGTTATTGTGTTACTCTATATTCTTTTTCTTTTGAAATAAAAAACCCATGAGAACCCTTCAAAATGCCATGCGTGTTTCATATAATTTATGAAAAACTAATTGTGCTATTAATACGGAGGGAATATTAAATAAGTAGGTAGATAGATTTGTCCCAAATAAAAAATTATTAAAGAATACTCCCTCCGTCCCGGAGAAAATGGCACACTTGCTTTTGAATCGGTTTTTAATGCAAGCTGATGTGGAAGTGTTGATGGGAAATAAAGGAAGGTTATTTTGGTAATGGAAGAGTTGA